>VDFB02058915.1:85756-198862 GCA_007258455.2 Sequoia sempervirens
GAATTATCTAACACCTCAATAGAATTGTGTAGATTTTCAACTTAAAATTTTGCAACCAACCTCACTGATATTTTTTTCAAACAAAATAGGTCCTATAAGCTTCTCCTTGACACTTAAAAACAAAAATTGCAACAACCTTAACTCATAAAACTTACTACTAATTCTACTTCTCCCTTTCAATTCACCCTTTATTGAAAATTTTGCACAAAAAAGTAGAAATTCAACTTACTTGGGAAAGCAAGTCACTCTGCTCTTTGAAGTCGCTCACCTGAGATAGATCTTGCTCTTTCACCTTCAAATTCTTGCTAAAATGATGAAAAACCATGTAATTCACCCATTTATTGCCTTCAGGATTGAGCAGATATTCTATTAATGGTGAAAGACAACTCCCATGAGTGAACACGAGTATTTTGTCAGATAGTTGTTTCAGTTTAAATTTCAACCATTGATCTATTTGTTTTAAAACAAGATCAACGGTTGTCATATGTCTTTCACACATCCCTCATTTCTTTTTGGTACCTTGATACAAAACTACGACGTGAACAATAGATGTGATGCTTGGAGACTCTGCCATGTACCCATCTTGAAATCTGTCGCCAACTTATTTTAGAGACCATCGCACATCGCTCCTTAGTCTCAAGACTAACTTGATGAAATGGAAATGTGAAGAATCCCTGTGATGGAAGGAATATTCTAGAGCATATCCTCCATCCTTCCATCGTACATTATGTTTAGGTATCTACCCTTTCCTTTTATATTTGTGATGTATTAAACTTACGCGATGAAACAATAGCATAAGATTTTTCATCACACATCGGGTGATCCCACAATACTGGTTTACAATTTTTGGTTAAACTAGACACTGAACTGATTTTTTCTAACTAAATCTTCACTTTCGGGCACCGATAGCGGCTAAACCGTGAGGAGATGATGCAAACTAGTGATTTGTGAAATTTTGTTTGTAGATTCTAAATATATTTTTTTCAAATTTTTTAGAATCAAATTGCACTTATTTTTCCATCTCCTTCGAAAACTAGTTTCTTTTTCAGTAAACATCATTTTTAAGGAGTGATGCTCACCGTATACAACATAATTTTTTTCCATGAAGGATAAAATTATATTTTTTTCAAATTTAGATTTGTAACTACAATATCTAGCACTTTCATTTGGTTTCATAGTATTTTATTGAATATTTTTTCCTTAATCAATTTTTGAAGTCAAACCAATTACAATTCAGACATAGGTGGACCGTATACAACATAAATTTTTTTGTTGGATCAAGGACTTCATTATCTAGTGCACTGATATTTTTCTTTTTTTTTTGATAATCTGCTATTTTTCCACATGTACAGAACAAAGAGTTTGATTTTTGGTGAAAAACCTACATTCACAAGAAATAAAAAATAAATATAATAATAAAATTAAATTTATTTAAAATTATAGTTTTTGGGAAGCTTATAATAAGGACTACATACTCACAATTTTTTTTAAATGAATTCATTTGATCCCCCAAAAGATAAATCAAAAGTGGTTTTTTATCAACATTTTGATGGGTGTAAAGGAGACTCTGTTATAGGTATGGTTTAAAACTAGTGGGGTTCTATCCAAGGGGGTTTGATCTAAGGTAGTTTGATCAAACCCTCTTCAATTGAAATCCTTTTAATGGAACTTTTCAAGGATTAAATCATTATATTTTCTAAAAATATGTGATTTCAGCAAAAATTAGGATCTCCGAGAAAGTGTAAACCAGTATTGTGGGATCACCCCATCGCTTCTTTCTTTGTCTTTAGAAGAGCGAAATCCATGATACAAAGGATGTATATGATGCACTGATAGAGTGATACATTAATGAGGAATATCCTTTAGCATGTTCCCTCTTCTTTCTTTTTTCCATGGAGCACATCACATATCACATTTTAGGTGCAAGCCTTTTGATGCAAGAATGCGATATGAAGAGGGGGTGCGATGACTTGACACCTTTCCCAACATCTCTCAGTATATTCTATTTTTCTTTTAAAATTTCCATCGTACATCACATTTTAGAGGCTAGTGGGTAATGAGCTTACTGTGATGTGAAGGGTTCAAGCGATGCAAAGGAAAAACCAATAACACATCACATATCGCACAAAGGGTTTGGGCGAGCTTAAGCATAAATGCGATGCAAGAAAAGCACATGATGCAAAAGAAACAATAAGATATCACACATCACTAATTCCAAGTTGATGGTGTAGGAGTAAATTGTGATGTACAAAAGGATTATGATGGACATAACTTAAGTGAGGATAAAAGCACACATATGTTATAAGTTGTTTTTAAAGTAGGAACCGCCTAGGTTACATGATTAAACAAGACATAACAAAGCCTAGGGGACAAGCCAAACTTAAGACATGAGAAAATATCTTGAGAAGGTGAAACCTTAGGAAATATTTGAAATGTTGGCAAAAGTAGGTTGCTCCACCTTTTAGGAGATGGAACACAAGGGTAGGGTTTTAGGACCTTTCCACCTATTTCCTTCAAATTTCATTCAAGGAAACCTTAGAGATCTCAATCTAGGGATGGAAATGAGGGAAAGAGATATGCAATAAGGTGTCCTAAGGTATGATTAAAGACTAAAAGGGGGTTCACCACCAAGCAAGGGCTTGGAAATAAAGAAATGCAATGATATGTAAACCTAATAATGCAACCCAAGATATGAACAAAAAATTAGAAGAATGAACTGAGAAAGGATAGAGGTGCACCTAGAAACTGAAGAAGCTCGAATTGAGTTCTGAAATCCTAGAAATGCTAACTTTTAATGCACATTGGGACTCATATGCCAATAGGGGTGATTTAGTACTAGTTTAGAGTTTCGGGCCAAATCCAAAATTTGGAACTGCTAAACTAGGATCTACAAAAAATGCTTGAAAATAGGTATCCTGGGACTCATATGCCACAAGTGGCGATTTAGTCCCAGTATTAGGATTGATCTAAAAATCTGATGTCCTTTAGTGATTTCCTATAAATTCTCTCCTATCAAATCTCTAAGTCTGAAATACTGAATTGTAACCTGTAGGTGACTTTTCGTGATCTTGCAATGTAGATGACAACTTTGAGAACTTGACAAATTTTATCCAATCTTTCTCTTCGATGGATCTCCAACCTTAATCTGCAAATCACACATCAAAGAGAGGGAGAAATGTTGTTTTGTTAGTGGATAGGGGTTTGCCTTGGTCAAACCCCATTTCAGTAATCAAATCTTGAAATGAATAGAAATAGAAAGAAGGAATGATGAATGAACAATACGTAATGTTGCAACTCACCAAACCCTTGAAAAAAAGGCTACAAAATTGTATGTAATGGCTAGCATGAATGTGAATCTTGACTCTTGTTTGTATGTTATGGATCTTGACTTGAACGCTTGCTTGAATCATAAAAACCTACATCACAAATGTTAGCTCAAAAACAAACATGATGCAAGATGACTTTGACATGATGCTTGAATCTTGAATAATGCTCCAAAATGATTGATAATCACTTTTGAATGCTCTTGTAAACATAAAAATTTTATAGGAATGCTCTCATCATTTTTCTAGGAGAAAATATGTGAAATAACCTTGTATTTATACTTGTTTATGCCAAATTTCCTAAAATTACAACACTACAAGCCGACATCAAATCTAGGAGAATTAAATCCCGCCAAGAATTGAATTCAAAATTATGTCCAAGCTAAGTGGAACTCATACACCAGTTGTGGCGTATGAGTCCAAGTAGGCTAAGATTGGGACACATTTTTCAAGAAATATTTAGTTTTATGCTAAATTCATGACTAGGCCTCGAAACTTAGATGGGACCCATATGCCCAATGTGGTGTATGAGTCCCATGTCACTAAATTTGGGCCATACAATTCAAAATCATTGAATTATGATTGGTCATTACATACGTGTCAGGATTATCCTCGGAAAGATGCATTAATTAAGGCTTGTGGAAGCAAAATAGGACCAAATAAGGCACAAAGAAGACCAATTTTAATAGGGAGGGCCCAAACAAGTGTGAAAATGTAGAGGGATACATTTTTCTACACTCCATTTAGCCCCCACTTTAGTGAGAGGAGGAAATTTCTTCAAACTCACACTAAAGTAGACAAACTCACATCAAGAGGGGTCCAAACGTACCAATGCTAATAGGATAGGACGACAATGATCAAGAGGGTTACACAAGCCCCCAGGATCAAGATCCTATGAAAAACCAACATAGGCACAAAAGAACACACATGAAAATAATTTAAAAAGGAGCAACAACAAGGCACAAGCATACAGTACCAAAGACATAAAGAACAAAGAAAAACAAAAACAAAAAAGGGGGTGGATTAAGCTTTAACCATTTGTCTCGCACGATGTTGATTAGATCTAAGCTTTTTGTCCAAGAACATCTACAAGTGGAGCATGATGTCCACCATGCAAACAAAACACATTATCACAAGGGCTAGAGTGGAACCTTAGACCATCCACTAGGTGAGCCCCTAGCGAGACACACACGCACGTGACCAGTATGTGCTCACATAGAAAAACAAGTGGCTATGGGAAAGTTACGCCTAAGTTTAGCTCCCATATGTACAACCATACCAAATATATACCTCTTGATAACTTTGATAAGGCGCCACACAACACAAATAGTAGGACCCATGAGGTAAGCAAAGCTTCGTATGCTTGACACCCATGAATGAACAAGATGGCACCACGGGCGAGAAAAGTGTGTTATGCAAGGTGGCCATATAACAAATATTGCAAAAGAGTGTAAAGTTATGTTAAAAGGAGTTTTGCTTAGTTCATGCAAGGTCTTAACTTAGGGAACATTGTGCCTAATGTCTCTAAAAGAGGATTGATCGAAGAATAGAAGATTCACAACTTAGGGGATGCAGTGTGTTGCATCAAGCCACGAAGAGGAATATAATACACTAAGAGAGATCACACTGTTTAAGGAAATCACACCCAATGTCACCACAAAGAGACACATTGCATGAAGTAAGAAGACTACACAATGAAACATGAGTCGAAAAGAATAATTCCAATGTATGCCCCCATTTTAAAGAAATTACTAAATACCATGCTGTGAGAAATTACTTTAAAGTAGAAAATGATAAATGCTAGCAATAAAGAGGACATGAGAGCTTATTTGGAAAGCCCTATTCCAAGTCGTATATTTCCAAAGAAAGCTACGTCATGAAAAAAGGGTTTCCCCCAAAATGAAATCCCAAAATAACACATAAGGGATCCTGGATTCGAGGTCAATATGTATTTGCTACATAAGTTTCTCATAATTTTGTTTATAGTTCTTGAATAAGCGGACTCTCCCAAACCTTATATATGAGGATACTCTTGTGAGAGATCGAGTAGCTAGATTTTTGCATAAAATTAGTTTTGTTATATTCTTTTCTAAAGCTTTGTGTATGTTTGTATTAAAATAAATAAAGATATTTCAATTGCATGATTTTCTAAGTTAGTAATCAAAAGGAGATACTGCAAAATGTAGCAACTCAATCAAGGGCCACTTGAGGTACTATAGAACCCACATTAGTTTGGAGGATTAATTAGATTGTGAATTATAATTTCTAAATCATAGTTTCTAGTTTAGATTACGATGAATGCTATATTGTAATTTCTAAATTGAATTCTCTAATATACATTATGTTCAATACTAAGTGATTAATTGAATTAGGTTATGTTTCAATATAACGAGTCACTAGTTATAGTCCATGAATGATAAGTACCCATAGCAATTACAATAACTAGCATTTACTTACCTTGTTCTCTAATTGGGAGTTATTTTCAGTTAGGAAGCTTTTAGATGAGTTTACTCTTTTTAAATCACCTATACTTAGTTGATTTAGAAAGTATAGGATCCTCAACTACATATAGTGTCGATATCATCTCAAGTTTATGATTCCCTAGTTGATAATTTAATGAAGCCCCAAACTAAACTGCATAATTTAGGGATTTGCGGGTTTCATTAAGCTACATGTATGACTATCTACATCAATTAATTAGAAATTAGGAGAAGCTCTATACCTTGGTCCATTCAAACCTTAGGATTTTTTTCCTAGTCACCTTATCCATCATCCCAAATATTAGGAATTTTTTCCTAATAACCTTATACATTTTCCTCACATTATCTCAAAACTTAGGACTTTTATCCTCATCACTTCATGTCGACCACCCTCATAAGATTCCAAATTTGGGGAATTTTGTCCTAATCACTTCATCCACATCACCCCATTCTAATGTATAAGACTTTTTTCTTGATTGCCTCTACCACATCAAACATTAATCCAATCATTAGAGTACTTTTTCTCCTAATCTTCTACATCCATATTAAGAATTATTCTCACTCATATATCCATATTTTCCTTAGTCCGCCAACATTAGCCCACCCTTTAGTCCATCTAAGTCAAACATAAACCTCACAAACATTAGTCCATGAAACCAATCCTTTCCAAAACCTTAACCTATATTTAGCATCCCAAATTGACATAACCCTTAGGGCCTTGGTCATACTCATCCAATTAATTTTACCTCAATCCATAATTTAGTACTGTTGATGCCAAAATTTGACAAGGTAATAGTGTCTTATGGGAAACTCAGTTTATGGGGGACTTTTTTGCACTAAACTGAGTGACCTTCAGGTTTTTAGAGAAGACAACTTCTTCTATAATGGGGGTTTGGAAAGGGAAAATGAAACAAATATAATAAAATAAAGTCTAACCTAAGGCGATGCGCCAAGACTTAATTATAGGCACAATAAATCATAGATCTAAGGGCCCGATTGGTATTTGTAGTGTTCCAAAAGAGTAGAAACTGAAAATCATAACACAGATAATCCATTTATTGACATAAAATAACATTGCATACATTCCTACTGCTAAGAAGAGTCATTGGACATGATCTAGACCAGCAAACTTGCATTCAAAATATATAAAAGTTCTCAAATTAAATGTGCAGACAATAAAAGCACAGTTTACAGTTTAATCAAATAGCATGAAAGAATGGAAAGGCTGAACAATTGGTACAGTTTGAAAGTATTTTGTAATAAAATAAAATAGTAATAAAGGCTTGGCATCTTTTCCTAAAACCAGTGTTCCTTCAAAATTTTGGACCCTTTTCTCCCAACAGAGAAAAGTATAAATAGCAGAAAAACTCCCACCGCTTCAGAGAGTAGCCATCAAAAAGATTTCGCTATCCCCTAGCAATGATGCAGAAATAAGAATATTCCCCAAGCCGTTGCAACAAAAAATATTCGAAACTAAGCATCTGGTCATTTCAGGCACAGGTGCATCTCCTGCAAATGATGGCGATGGTCCCGACAAGGATAAAACAGACAAGTGTCACCATCTTGTGCAAATGATTATGACATGTGGTGGCCAATTGCAACATTTAGTTTGCTTGATTCATTGCCCGAAAATGATATCTGCCAAATAGGCATGTGGCAGCATTTCACTGCCCATGCAAACCTTTATCTCTCACTGCTGAAGACTTGCGCCAAGGCTACACGTGTTCAGTGGGAAAAGCTCTATTCAAAAGCAGAGGAAACGATCATCGGCTGGGCGCAAAAGAGATGCGTGGTAGCATTTCGCTGCCCAGGGTCATTATTTCATCCTCTCACTGAAAGATTTGTGAAGAGTAGACATGTAGCAAGAGTGCATCGTAGACAACAATTGTGGGGCCCACCAAATTTCTCTGGGAATGAGAGCAAGTGGCACTCGAGTGGAGCTTGATGAGGAAGCAAAAAGGAATGATAAAAAATGGCCCGCAACTATGACACGTGGAAGTATAGCGGGGGTTCCCGAGATGTGAAAGGAAGGGAAAACCTTCGGGGTGCGCAGAGCAGACACGTGGAGGGGGGAAAGCAAAATTTGATAAAAGGATAAGTGGATTTCCTGCGATGCGCATGCCAATACATAGAGGAAAATACAACTGAAGGGAGCTAGTTGAATATTTATTAACAACTTTTGGCAACTATTAGGGGCGTTTCGCTTGAGGAACGAAGAACCCAAAATTTCTCTAGTTTATAGAACAAAGTGCCATTTCATTAGATAACAGAGCTAGAGATTGGAAAGAGCCACTTGTAGAGGTGACCATTCATCCTTAGATGGCCTTACCATGTTGCACAAATTCTCCTGTGCTCTGCTTAGATCAATAGTTTTTTATGAGGTAGTGCATTAGGTAAACCGACCCCTGCTTCACAATGAAATAGTAGCTGTAAAAGAGGATGAATAACTCCCTCAATGTTGCTTGCAGTGGGAGGATGACTGAAATTCCTGAAAGCATCTAAATCATTTTTCTTTTCTTCTATTCTTTTTGCAATCTACTCAGCCATAGCAATAGAGCCATTTTCAAGGAATGAGGATGGCAAACCGATTATGTTCAACTTGGAGAAACTCTCTCACATGTTGTCCATTGTCTTGTTTATAATAGCCATGGCTACTTTAGTGTGCTAGAAGGTAGAGTGGCAATGGATAAACTTATTTGTTGTCTGAGTAGTAGCATCCCGATCTTCAATTCCTACCCTGGGGAGGTTTTCATCAGATACCAAGTATAGCTCGATGAGAAGATCTTTTGCTTCTGAAACTTTTTCCAAGATAAACTATGGGAACTGTTCAATCGTATCATGAGCCTCCTGGCTCAACTTTGATGCCTTGGAAATGAAACAGAGGGTAGGCTACAGTGCCAAGCAGAAAGTTTTAATCTTTTCCCAGTGAGAAATGTACAATTGCCTAACCAATAGAATAATGTCTGGCTGTGTAGGAGAAGACAGGAGAGAGCTTTTAAGAGAAGCGATCTCTACATCTTTTGAGTTAATGGCCTCAACCAACTATGCCCTTTTCTTTTTCTTAGATGCCAGTTGCTCCGTAGAGCTGCTCATTTTTTTATTCCAATTCTCCTCGGCTTGGGAGTGATTTGCTAAGTGCATGTCCAGAGAGGACTTTGTCTCTTGGAGCTCTTGTTTTAATTGAGCTTTTAGGCCCTCAAATTCAACCTCTTTTTCTTGTATTTTCTTCTCATATTGAGCTTGTTGGTGCTCCAAATCCTCATTCCTCTATCCCATTCCTTAACTATACTCAAGACGAAGTCACTCCAACTCTTCATTCTTTAGCTACAAATTCTGCTCTGCCTCCTGATTCTTAGTATGCAACCCTTATACCATAGCAGGGTCGATAGTTTGAATCTTCGTAAGCTCACCCTGAAGTCTATTCTTCTCATTCTCTACTGCCAGCATCCTTTCTGTCATACGTGCAACATCTGCCTCCAAGGATTTCTATTTTTTCTCCAAAAAGTTAACCCTTTCCCTTACTACTTTAAGTTGCTCATCTTTTTTCTTTAGCTAGTGACCATTTTTAAGGAAGTCAAAGGTGACCACCCATTGTGTTTCCTCCATAATCTCAACCTTATTTTGCAGTCGAGCCACCTCATGTCAAGCTCTACCGCATATATTTCATAGTCTTTTGGGTGCATCTCCCCCTGAGGCTTAGTTACTCTCGAGTACATGGTTGCAAGCTTTAGCTCTTGTCGGGTCTCATCATAAAGAGTCTATATTTTTGGCTCAGTAGAAGCACTATCATCCTTTGCCTTGTACTTTTGCATTCTACTTGCACATGCTTCCTTTCCACAGTCAATTTGCGCCATAAATTTGGCTAGCGACAAAACTAGTCTGCCTGTGAAAGGAGCATCAAAAGGTAGGGCATATGGATAGGCGATTCTGATAGGCCTGGGAATTTGCTTTTTCTGGAGAGTGACAATTTACAGGGAGAAGTGGGGCACATTCCAAAGCTTGGTTTGAGGACCAACAGAAGGGCTAGTCACTTGCCACGTCTCAATTGGTGAATCGGCGGAAGGACTCATGGTCTGGAATGGTGAAAGAGTTGTTATTGCAGAGTCAGCCCATTGTGATGGAGGAGGATCTACGACAATAGCAGTAGGGGTGCCTGTAGAGGGCACGCCTTCAGAAAGCAAGGCAAGGAGAGCCTAAGCAGTAGTAGCTGGTGTAAGGGTTCATAGAGGAGTAAAGTCGGGTAGAGTGGTCTATGAGAATTAGGCGAAACCTCCCGCATGTGTTGGATTAAAAGTGGGAAATAGAGGGCCAGTACTCATGGTAGGGATTACCGCTGAAACAAGGATAGATACCAAGGATTGAGAAGCAAGGGAAGAAGGAGCAAATCTTACCTATTGACTGGTTGATGGCGGCTCCAGAATTGCTAGCGACTCTTCCTCGACCTCAGGCTACTGGCTAGCTGCAAGCACTTGTCTTCCTACAGGTTCTTGTGAACCTCCTCCGATAATGGTCTTTGTACGCTATCATTTTGTGGGTGGGGCTTCCCAAGCTTCGACAGTTATTACCGTCTATTGCTATGGGACCCTGACTACTTTAGTGGCCCAAGTGAGTGTATGCAAAGCCCTTGATACATTAAACCGCACATTCATGGCTACATAGGCGGGCTGTTCGAAGCCTTTCTCCTTTGGCGCAGAGGACACAGAAGTCGCCGCTTCCTCTTCCTACTCTTCAGACTCATCTTCTAGGTCATCACTCTTATTGATGCTAGAGTCTGGGCTGGGGTGGTCATTATCCCACCATTTTTCAAATTCGTTGTCCTCCTTTAAGCTCTCATAAGGGGCATCCAATTGCCCTATTTCTTGGCGATACTTCCAGAAAGCTTCTATCTTTTCATCAGTCCATTCCTCATCCTTCCACAACCTATTGTACATGGTGCATTCCATGTGGACATTATCTTTGGCCACTGCCACAACAAAGTAGAACTTGTGTCATGGCCCTCTGTTATCTTGTGTGGGAATACACGCCATTTCAACAAAATTTTGATCTTTGTTTACCTGTGGGTTACGCCAATTTTCCTAGTAAGGTCGAGGAACATGAGTAACTTTCATGTGCGATTATGATAGGTCATTAAAAGGGTTGTAATCCCATTTTTCATCTATCAAAACCAACCCTAAATGAGCCAGTTTATCCTGCAATAACTGATTCAATTGCTTCTTTAACAAATTCATCGTTTTGAAATTCTTCAGACAAGTGAAGAATCCTTTTCTCTTGACACTTAAGTTGCTATAGAAGGTAAAATCAATGATACACACCTACCTATACATTTCAAGCGCGAGCACCCTATCTATGATGCAGACTGGGAGAAGGAAGGGTTGACCAATGAAGCCCCGCATCTGGAGGATGGTGAAATATATTCCCAAGAACCAGTCACAAGTGGGGGTGAAACTTTGCATATATCTGGTTTGATCCTTATCAAACCAGACTATGTCACCTCCTCCTTGAAAATCTTGCAAGACATGAGTTATAAAATAATCTGAAAATACATAATAATCATATGACATGGAAAGGAAGGGTGTCCACATTGATATCGGCTTCCTCCTCTTCTTTTCATCAAAAATTGATAATTCAAAGTACCTACCAAAGAAATCAGGGTTTTGATGTAGGAACATGTGAACCAAGAAGGAGAGAAATCTAAAATTTCCCTTCGTCAAGTAATTTTTTATTTGTCGTATCATTTCCTCCACCAGGAACTTGACGAAATCATACTAGAAGGTATCGTGTTGTTTGCGGAATTGGAAGGCCAGTCCTAATTGAAAGGTTTCCACCATCTCATCAGAGTCTCGACCACACACAAAAGCTAGCATTAACATAGCATCCTGCATATCCTCATGAAATGAACCACGCGACAACGAGATACTTGGCATCTTAGCACCTAGGGTGCCCTTCTTACCAATCTCCTCTATTAGGAAATCTGAGTTCTTTTTCATCGCCTTCCATGTTTTTTCTCCTTTACCAGGGAAAAGGACTCAATTTTATCTCTTCTTTTACTTGGGTCCATGATGCATAGCATATGCCAAATGGATTGTGGGATGATGTGAACTCTTAGGTTTTGACCCTCAATGCAGTAGGTGCTAGGGTTATAACGTTGAATGGCAACATCAACTAACTCCGAGTAGTAATGTACCAGCTAGACCATGTATTGTGGAAGACCACTGTACCAAACCTTCTTTGCTATCGGTGTGTCTACCTTAGGTGCCTTCAACCTTGCACAGGTTGCTTCTCTTAAGGATTTAAGGTTTTTTTCGAGTCATGGGTCATAAATATTATCCCATTTCTCCTCAACCCTTTTCTTGTTTTTGCAATCTTTGGGCCTATCCAGCTCTATCGTATTTTCCCTTTTCAGCCTGCTTGGTATATCAGGTATAACATATGCTAAATCTTCATAGATATACAAATCTTTTGACGACCGTATGGCTGTAAACAATTCCCTGTCAATCTCCTCCTGCATTTGCTGTGATGAACTCTCTGACATTTTTCTTTAGATGAAAACTTCTGCAAGTTCTGAACTCTTTGCAACTTTTAACCAGCTTTGGATATGCTAAAAAATTCTCTGCACCTTAAGCCTTGGCATATTTGAAAGGAATTTGAACATTAAATTTTTTCATGCAATATTTAGCTATCTTTTCTCAAGGTGGTAGAGGAAAGTGTGCTTTTTGCATTTAATTCGACATGTACTGTTAATTCCTCGGCTTGTGCAAAATATTTTTTTTGCAATTTTGAGGTGGCCAAAATTCATTATTGCATTTGGAAATCGTGTGATATGATGTGATTCCCTTGAAACTTGAGTTGGAAATTTTCCTTCTAACCTTACGTTAGTATGTGCTGGCAATTAATATCCTAGACGAAATGATTAATCCAAAGCAAACGATCACGACCTGAAAAGATATGGATCTTGCCTTAGGCTCTGGGAAATTCCTGTGAGATGACATAATAGCCTAGGACCATGCAACTTATTGCCTATGAGCGCCACCATTTTAAATTTAATTAACTAGCTCTTATTAACCTAGCACACATTGAACCGTACTTCTGCAGATGCAACTGGTCAGGAAATGCGAGCAAATGTAGGCATGGCTTTCAAGTTGGCACTCGGTTATCATCACGTTTTCTCAAAATAGATTAGCATGCGTCTTTTCATTTTTTCTATAAATAGGGTGCTAAGTAGTGAGGATATCACACTTAGCATTTGAGCAGTTTTTGACAATAGGTCATTGGCGCAATCCTAAGCTTTAGTAAGCGGGTTCTCTCATAGGATAGGTTGTAGGAAAGTTTCAGTGTTAGTTGGAAGGTAGAAGCATTGTGTCAGTATCATGGATACTCCCGTTTGGTTAACCTCTTATAAGTCACAGACAACTTTTTTGGGGGAGATTTCCACTAGGCGATTGAAGAGAATGACCAAGAATAAACACTCCTTGGTTTTGGTAGCCATAAAATGGGTTATGGGTAGGGATTGTATAGAGTATGAGGAAAAATACCATGTGAATACTGATATCTGCTCACACTTTGTAGCGTCAATGTTAGACATTGGTATCCCCAGGCCCCTAACTCTAAAGCTAGTCAAGAATTTTTTTCCAAAAAGGTACCTGAATGGCCTAGGTGAGATTGTCGCTCACGCTGCATATGGGGTAGGCCTGCCAACAGCCAATGACCTTCGTCGCTACATTGATGAAGAAGCGGTAGTTGTATGGCTACCATTTCTCAGTGGATTTTTCTTTCAGACACGTGATGAGCATCGACAGAGGGTTACCCAGGCCTTGCACTTTCTATTCTGTAGCTACAACGTAATACCATTCTATGACGTTGATTGGTATATCGAATTCAGGATCCTGGTGCTCCCCTCGCCAATGGCGGTTGTGCCAAATGATGTTGCTTCTACTACTAAAAAACCTACTGAAGAAGATGTGGTAGGCGCTGCCATAGAAGAAGTGGTAGAGGCTACCATAGATGCGTCAATTGTTGCCTCTTGTGCTCTTGGATAAAACGCTTCCCTGCTCCTGGATAAAATGCCTCCTAATTTCTTTGTTTTCTGTTGTTGAATACACCACTTGCTTTTCCTTTTTGTGCATAAGTTTGAAAAAGGCAATAAATATAGCATATATGAAATAATAGCTCATATAGTCATATACTTTTTGGATTATGGCTTTCTCAGCCATTTTGCAATGTAAAAAACAAAAGAATATATATAAATCGACATATATCTTTATAAAAATCTATGGCTCTTTCTTCCATTTTGCATATCTATTGTATGGGCCCTTTTATTAGCATATGTGTTCATTTTCCTTGCACATGGGTGTGTTTATATGTCAAGCAATCCCGCTGCTCTACTTTCTACAATGACGGGTTGTTTCTGCAGAAACACAAACCAATTTAAAAAAAAGACCAGCCAACACAAAGGGAAATAAAATAAAAGAATTATTCACATATGTACAAAACTAGAGCTCGACATTTAATGGAACAATTTAAGATGAATCCCATTGACCAAAATTCCTAAGGGTTCTTGTTCCATACTTTCTAACTCAAAAGCGTTATGCTCCCTACACCGAATGATTTTAAAGGGGCCCTCCCATAGGCTATCAAATTTACCATGCTGACTTGGCTTAGTAGCCCTTTTATCATATTTCAGTACTAAGTCTCTGCACTTTAGGCCTTGGTCAGAAGCCTTCTTGTTAAACCATCGCTTGACCACTTGTTGGCGGTTTGTCATGGCTATTAGGAATTCTCCCTTTTTTTCTTGTACTTCTAACAGTTCGGCAAGCCAAACCTCCATGGTGCCATTTTGTTCTCTCTTGAGGGATTTCAACAATTGGAGCACTAAAATTTCCATAGATATAGGTAAGAGTGCCTCTTTCTCGTATACCAACTCGTAAGGCGAAGTCTTAAGGACTTGCTTAGGAGTTATGCAGTTTTCCCAAAACATTGTTCATAGGTTTTTATGCCATTCTCTTTGGTGTTCTGAACCAATTCTTTTAAGGAGTTGAACTAGGTTCTTGTTCGTTGACTTTGCTAGGTTGTTTCTCTGCGGGTAATAATTTGATAATGTCTTAAGGAATATGCCATTTGTTAATGCAAAGTGACATACCTTTGCGCCTAGGAAATCTCTAGCATTATCGAAAATGATAGTCTTTGGAGGACCGAACCTTGTCACCAGCTCTTTGAGGAAATCCACTATCTCTATCTCTGTTGCATTTTTAAGTAGAACAACCTTTGTCCATCTTGTGAAGTAATCTGTGGTGGTCAGAATCCACTTGTGTCCAGCACTAGAAGTGGGATTAATCATCTCGATGAAGTTCAGGCCCCATTGTGCAAACGGTTCTTTCGCCACTATCGGTTTGAGAGGCATTGCAAAATTCTTCCTTCTATTAGTAAAGAACTAACATTTTTTGCAAAATTTTACCAAAGAGTGGGAGTCATTGAAAAGTGTGGGCCAATAGTAACCTGTGCACATGATTTTGATGGTGGTGGTCTTAGCGGAGAAGTGTTTGCCCGCAACACTTTTGTGGAACGTGTCAAGGATTCTCTTTGCTTGCTCTGTAGTAGCGCATCGCAAGAGGATACCATTGAAATTCCTTTTGAAAAGGACCCCTTGCACTAGTGCATATCCACAATTTTGCAGCTAATAGTATCTCCTCTTTTGGGAGGAAAGACCTAGTGGATACTTTCCTATTTGCATAAACCTCATTCTATATGTTAGCCATCAACCCTCAGATTCTATATCATTTATCAGAACAAGCTCCGGTTGCTCTCCTTAAATGGGTATTTCCTCGTTCTGTGCCATGTATTCGCACATTCTTCTTCCTCAGACAATTTTAGTGGGTTTGACCTCAATGTCATATTCAAGGATCTTGGTGATCCAATTAGCTCTTTTTTGTGATTTCTCCCTCCATGATATATTCACACACACTAGAATGCGCGACATAAACCAACACTTTGTTGCAAGAAATTAGATGGCAGAACTTTTTAAGTCCCTTCACTATTGCAAAGGCTTGTCTTTCGACAAAATTATAATTCGTCTCATATTCCTTTAGGTTCCGGAAGTAGAATGCCACTGGATTTTCTCCCTTTCCTTCATTATCCTTTTGGGTTAAGAAAGTAACAATACTAGACTTGCTACTAAATGCATACATTATAAAATCCTTAGATAAATCTAGATTAACCAGCACCGAAGCTGTGGAAATAACATCCTTGACTTTTTCAAAGGCTTCCTGAGCTTCTGTCATCCACTTGAATGCTTGATCCTTTTTAAGCATCAGGGTGATCGACTTAATTATTCTCGCAAAGTCAGAAATATACTTGCTAACAAAATTTACCTTGCCCATGAAGGACTGAACGCCTTTCTTATTCATCGGAAGGGGAAGTTCCTTGATAGCTTTCACCCGTTCGGGGTCGATTGAAACTCATTCCTTGGTACCACATGTCCTAACAGCTTGCCTTGCGGTACTCTGAATATGCATTTTTTTGAATTTAGGGAAACTCAGAACTCCTAGCACTTTTGAAAAACTATTTCTAAGTGGTCAAAATGATCATCCTTAGATTTAGAAAACACAGTAAGATCATCTAAATAGATTATAATAAACTTATTGATTAGCTCGCTGAAAGCGATGTCCATTGCCCGCTGGAATGTTGCCCTTGCGTTGGATAAACCAAAAGGAATTTTAGCATATGCAAATGTTCCCCACTTTGTAGTGAATGTGGTCTTGTGTTGATCCTCCTTCTTAACTTGAATCTGATTGTAACCAGAGAAGCCGTCCAATAGAGAAAATATTTCTGATCCTGCTACCATTTGTAGGATTGACTCCATCGAAGGCAACAAATAGTGATCCTTCAGGGATGCTTTGTTTAGGTCTTAGAAGTCCACACACAAGCGGATATCTCCATTCTTCTTTTAGACTGAGACTAGATTGGATACCCAAGTACTATGCTTGATTGAGAAGACAATGCGCGACTCAATTAGCTTAGTTAGCTCTTGTGCCATTAGCGCTTCAATTTTGGGGTTCACTGGCCTCTGCTTTTGTCAAACTAGTTTTGCACCTTCTGTTAGCTCAATCATGTGTTGAATGATAGCAGGATCATATCCCTCCAGATCATCATAGGACCAGGCCACTACTCCATATTTCTCGCAAAAATTGATGAGTCTTTCTTTATCATGGTACAAGACATCTTTCCCAACTCAAAGGTTTCTGCCATCTGAGACCCGAAGGTCTATGTAATCACTTTTGTCTGCCACAAACTTTCATCTATCATTTCTTGCATCATCACAATAAAAAAAAATTAAGAGTAACCAATCCTTTCAGAAGCTTGTTGGATTTGAGCTACATAATTTTTCCTTCATAAGCCTTAACAATCTTTGGTTAAAGTTGATTGGTGAATTCCCTCAACTGCTGGATGAATGAGGCGATGTGTTCATCACTTTCAAAAACCTGCCAACTCTGATCATTGCCAGGAATCGCCAGTCAGACTATTACTCGTATAGAGTTTTCATTATGTATAAGGTCAAAGGCAGGATCAAACTGAGCACCAATCACGGCCATGTGGTTTGCGTCGCCATTTTGTCCTCAGGGAACAGTCTGGATGTTGAAGGCTTCAAAACTCTCAACCAAGTCCTAGACTCAGTGCTGATAGGATCTCATGCGAACATTCCTTGTTGTGGAAATCCCTCGGACTTGGTTGACTACTAGTTCAGAATCTCTGAACACCATTAATTGCTTAATGCCCATTCACTTCGCAAGGCTTAAACCTTGAAATAATCCTTCATATTTGGCCTCATTGTTTGAACAAGAAAAATAGAAGTGGAAAGACCTTAGAATATTTTCATCTTGTGGGGATATTAAACATATCCCCACTCTAGTGCCTACTTTACCTCTTGCTCCATCAAACTACAACGTCCATAGCTCATTTTCTTGGCTACCTTTGAACTCTTTCGCAACCTTCAGGAACACTTGGTCTTCATCATAAATTACATAGGTGCTCAATCTTGTAACATGATAATTTTTGAAAGGGTCACTGTCCATGTTTTCACTCAACAAAGCATCCTCTTGGTCATCCTGGTCTCTGCTCACCTTTTCCTCCTCTAGTAATTCAATGCAATACATTTCTTGCTTGGTGATAGAGGTATGTGCGACTTCAAAATTGATCAGGGCTTCATCCGATACATGTTTAGAATGCAAAGCCTTTGATTCTATCTTCATTTTTGCACCGTGCTTGGTTATGAGAATCAGATGTGACCAATCCAATGACAGGTATCCACCCACTTTTGAAGTAAATTCTCAAGATAGACAGAGACCGAACATGGGAGGAACATCTATGATTACAGTATCTTGTGGCACTGTGATACTAGGGAAAGTAAATAGAGTTATAGGAAGTGCCTTGATGACACCTATGGTTTCAACTTTGTTCCCATCAAGCTGCATTACTCCCCTTTTCATAGGTTCATAGCCGAGTCCTAAAGTTTCAGCTATTTGTTTAGGCATAACCGTGGTGCTAGCGCTAGAATCAATCATAACATTGTGTAATAACTTCTTTCCTATAATGAGAGTTAAGAAAAAGGGTTGGGGCTTCAACTTATCTCTAACTTTGATAGGGGATTCTTTTGTATTGTTCATAAGGACTTTAGCCGGCGGTAGTTGATTAACAACCTTTGCATTGGCTAACTGTTCTGTTGGCACTGTGCTGACCTCTCCTTGAAGCACCTTTTGTAATAACATTTTTTGCTCTAGGATAGATAGAATGTCCCATAGAGACACATTAGCGGATGATTTATTTAATTTTTCTACTACATTAAAAGGTGGCAAACTCTGAGGTTTCTACTCCTTAGCTCTTGTTATGATATTTTCCTTCCATGGTTGAGATGGTAGCGGGGTAGTGGAAGTGCTGGGAATTTGATTAGAAGCACCTTTAAGTTGTGGGCTTACTAGATGTGGAATAACTCACTTGCTGATAAATCTCCTCTTTGAACACGTGTTATATTCAGATTGCACTTGTGGTGTTTTGGATATGAACATATCATTAGCAAACACCGTTTCTTCTTCCTCCATCCATGAGAAGAGCGTGCGATCAGGAGCGATGTCAGATTCTTGTTCTATAGACATCCATTGCATTTGCGTGGTAAGAACCGCACTCTCCATTTATGGCGAAGGATATACATAAGCCTCGTGGTTTGGCATTGCGCCTTGGCTACGTTGTTCCGCCACCTTTTGTTGTAAGTTGCCACGCGGACAGTTTCGGGGCATATGTGTATCGTTGCAAGGGAAGCACCACAGATTGATGTCATCAACGAGGTTATTCTTCCTCGCAATTAATTCCCTACTCGAGCTTGGTGAAGCACTCGTCAGTGGAGTAGGCACTGTCACCATTTGGTTGACCGTCGGAGCTGGTGAATTAGTGCGGGAACCGCCTTAGTACTAATTTTGCTAATATGAGGGTCATCTGCCTTGATAATTTTGATAGGCAGGCTTCAGAGGCTTTGATTGGTTCCACTTGAGGGTGGTTATGTCATTTTCCATAGTCCGCAACATTTCTTTAAGATCGCTCATTTCATCTTTGGAAGAATCAGACGTAGAGGTAACATTTTGTGGCATTGCCGCATATGTGTACATTGACTGGGGAGTTGCAAGCACGCTAGTTGACGCAAATTCTTATGCGGGAATTGATATTTTAGGAAATATTGGCATGATAGGCCGAGGAGGCAACTTTTTGTAATCTATCAAATGATTCTCAGCTTTGACAGCGACACTGAAAGCATTTGGTAGAGTAGCTCCTCCCAAAGACTTGATCATCATAGAAATGTCGTGATTGATGGACTTCAGATAAAATATGAATGCCAACTCAGGAGTCAGGAATATAGTAACATGGATCCTCTACCAATTCGTGTGGAATCGGGCATTAAAGTCCATCAGAGCTTCCTGGGAGCTCATTTTATGACAGATAGTTGATATTACAGTGAAGAGCAATCTCCATGATTTGAGAACCTCTCATAGAACAAATTTCCAAGCTCATCCCAAGTGTGAATAGTGCTAGGTGATAGTGTTTGGTACCAATCCAACGCCTTGCCTTTAAAAGACGCGGTGAGAAGCCTTAGAGCTACATTCTGCACTGTGATCCTGTGCACCAGACACATGTCCGCCACATCTTGAGATGTTCTGCGGGTGTTCTTGAGCCATCTCCGATAAACTTGGGAATAGCTTTCATAGCTAAAACTGGGATAACACCCCAGACAACGGGTGCTACTGGGGCTGCTAGGGGACTTTCGACTTCCCATACCACGTAATTTCTATTGGCGGCTGGCAACATGGTTAGAGGAACGGGTGGCAGGAGTGGAACGGTTACCAACTAATTTGCGGCTTGCACTGTTCCTAGTGGAGGTACTAGTAAACTGGGGTTGCTTGCGGTTTGGGATCTAGTTACAGACCGATGGCTCATACACCCTTCTAAAACACAAATTCATTTAAGATCTGTCCCACCGGACGTGCCAAAAAAAAGAACAAACTGTTGACGCCAAAATTTGACAAGGTAATAATGTCTTATGGGAAACTCAGTTTATGGGGGACCTTTTGCGCTAAACTGAGTGACTTTTGGGTTTTTAGAGAAGTCGACTTCTTCTATAATGGGGGTTTGGAAAGGGAAAAGGAAACAAATATAATAAAATAAAGTTTAACCTAAGGCGATGTTCCAAGACTTAATGATAGGCATGATAAATCATAGATCTAAGGGCCTGATTGGTATTTGTAGTGTTCCAGAAGAGCATAAATTGAAAATCATAGCATAGACAATCCATTTATTGATATAAAATAACATTGCATACATTCCTATTGCTAAGAAGAGTCATTAGACATAATCTAGACTAGCAAACTTGCGTTCAATATATATAGAAGTTCTCAAATGAAATGTGCAGACAATAAAAGCACAGTTTATAGTTTAATCAAATAGCATGAAAGAATAGAAAGGCCGAACAATTGGCATAGTCAAAAAGTATTTTGCAATAAAATAAAATAGTAATAAAGGCCTTACGTCTTTTCCTAAAACTAGTGTTCCTTCAAAATTTCAGAGCCTTTTCTCCCAATAGAGAAAAGTATATATAGTAGAAAAACTCCCACCGCTTCAGAGAGCAGCCACCGAAAAGATTTTGCTATCCCCTAGCAATGATGCAGAAATAAGAATATTCCCCAAGCTGTTGCAACAGAAAAGATTCGAAACCAAGCATCTGGTCATTCCAGGCATAGGTGCATCTCCTACAAATGATGGCGGTGGTCCCGAAAAGGTTAAAACAGACAAGTGTCACCATCCCGTGCGAATGATTATGACATGTAGTGGTCAATCGCAACATTTAGTTTGCCTGATTTGTCGCCCGAAAATGATATTTTCTGAATAGACAAGTGGCAACATTTCACTGCCCATGCAAACCTTTATCTCTCACTGCTGAAGACTTGCACCAAGGCTACACGTGTTGAGTGGGCAAAGCTCTATCCAAAAGTGGAGGAAATGATCATTGACTGGGCGCAAAAGAGACGCATGGCAGCATTTTGCTGCCCGCGGTTGTTATTTCATCTTCTCGCTGAAAGATTTGTGAAGAGTAGACACGTAGAAAGAGTGCATCGCAAACAACAATTATGGGGCCCACCAAATTTCTTTGGGAATGAGAGCACGTGGCACTCGAGCGGAGCCCGATAAGGAAGCAAAAGGGAATGATAAAAAATGGCCTACAACTATGACACGTGGAAGTATAGCGGGGGTTCCCGATATGCGAATGGAAGGGAAAACCTTCGGGGTGCGTAGAGCAGACATGTGGAGAGGGGGGGAAAGTAGATTTTGATAAAAGGCTAAGTGGATTTCTTGCGATGCGCGAGCCGATACATAGAGGAAAATACACCCAAAGGGAGCTCATTGAATATTTATTAACAAGTACCATCATTCCTCCAATTCAAACCTTTTTTCCATCCCACACCATTAATCCCAACCTTGGAGCCTTAGTCTTGATCCCATATCCAAATTAATCTTCCAAAAATTTAAATCCATTTCCATTTTGAAATCACCACATCCAATTTTTGAGTTCAAAGGGATTACCCTTTGCTACTCATTGATCCAAATCTCATCCTCCATTCAAATTTAAGTTCCCCAATTATCCAAGTTGTTCCAAACTCCATAAACTATCCAAAAGATCAAATTAAAACTTTTGAGAGCCTTTGGTTATCTTTAAATATTAAGTTACCTCATATTTTTTTTCGAATTCACCAACCTAAAATCCTCAAAAGCAATCCCAAGACAATGTAAAACACACATTTAGACCACCCATTTAATTAAAATTATCTAAAACCATCATCTAGGACCCTTAATTATCCTAAGGAATAACATCTAATTTTTGCGACCCTTATTTATCCTATGGCCCATAATCCAACCCTTGGAACTCTATAGTCATTTATAGATTCCAAAATCTTGATCAATTCCAAAAGTGTGTCACATTCATAGTCCAAGATTAGCAAATCAACCATTTCATCTGCATAGTTTATCTAACCATACATTCCCACCTTTGTGAATCATCTTATCCATACAACTTATATATCAAATTCATCTAGAGATCACCCTTAAGATTACCTAAGTCCATCATCCATTTGGGATCTAATGTCCCTTTTCAACATAATCATTCAATCCAACCATAACTTTAGACCTCAATTCTAAAAGGTTTCCCCTATTTATCACTCTTTTATCCAAAATCCAACTATCAACTTCCACTATTTTCCACATTAAATCCTAAAACCAATATTAAGGCTCCCAGCTCAAGGAAAAATACTAAACCCATAATGTTTGAAGACAATTCCTTCCATAGACAATCACTCATAAGAGTATTCCATTTCTTAGGAGAACCATCTCAACCCCACCAAAATGGTAGCAATACTAATGAGGACACTCCTAATAAGCCTAAGTACACTATTGATCCTTGATTGTCCTCCTTAGTTGTAAACAAGAACACAATCTCATGGAGATATTTATCAAAATCAATAAAGATGCAATCCTTAGGCAAGTCATAAAATCAAGGGCCAAATTCCCACCTGATTATGACCTCTCCATCCTTAACAATATAGTGTACCCAACCCCCTAAATCATGACCATGCCTATATTAGTCATCATCTAGGCCATGAAACTAGATCCCAAGCAAAATGTTCCTTCACTGCCAAGAGAAAGGATACACAACAAGAGCATGCCCAAAATCCAACACAAGCCTCCATCCAAAATAATTTCCTAAATCCTCCACCCACTAGTCTAGCCACATCTACCATCAACACACAATCTATGGCCAAACATCATTCTTCTCAAGCTAAATGCATCTCCATTTGTAACAAAATCACTCACACTTCAAAGGAATTACTTTAGTTTTTACCATAGAAGTAAATAAAAGCATTTGCTTAAAAATAAGAATGCAATTTTTTTTCTTTTTCATCCAACATTTATTGCACATGATCAAATATGAAAGTATAAAATAACTTTTGAATTTGAACTACATTAAATTTCAACTTGAAAATGAGAAAACTTTTCAATTACAATTCATACATGATAAACTTTGAAGTATACAAGTTTACATACTACAATACAGTTACATAGTCAATTCTTCCAAATCTGGACAATGATTCTATTTCACAAGCCTCGGTGTTGTCTGCAAGAGGGAGAGTATCACCCAAACACTTTTCCTTTAACCATAGATCGTCGATCCCCTGCACACCTTCCAACTAGAAGTATCCTTCATGAGGAGTACATAGACTAAGGAGCCCACAAGTATGTCATCTGAGTTTCTACTATTGTGTCCTATATAACCAATCAACCATACAACTTTAGAATTCTCTAAGTATGACCAATTTGATTGGGTATGCAATATGGATCACAATGAACTGCTTAATGCAAGTAGAGACTTTTGCATTACTTTGGCCAAAGTTTTGAAACATTTCAAACACTTCCTTAAGAAGTGAATTCATATGTTCACACACCTCTAACTTGACTTGGAAACCACCTTAACCTAAGTTTTAACTCATAACTGACTATTTGACCAACTTTTTTGAATTTTCACACATATACTCAATCATAAAATAGTAACTCACTAACTCAGTAAACGACTAATATGGATATGCTTTTCTGACTTTGAACACCCATGTTACATTCTTGTAACAACTTGTGACTTGGAAACTACCACTTGTTCAAGTACTTGCATTCAAACCATGAGAGTAAAATACTCTCCTATTTTCATGCATATAAGGTTTACAATGATAACACAATGTCATTGTATACAAAGATTTTGGCACCTGAATGCTTTCTTGCACTTCTAAGGTTTTTCACCTAAAAGGAGAAAGATGGGCCAAAATGCAATGTATACATTCAAGAATTAATGTGATATGGATGCAATGTACCTAGATGAGATGAACTAAATGCAAATAACTAATAAAAACTATTGATTTTGTATGCAAAACTAAGAAATATAAAGTGTTTGAAAACACAGTGAACAAGTGTATGGAAAAAGACCTAGAAAGATGAATAGAAATGCAAGTAAAACAAAACAAAAGGCTATAAAATTGAATGTGTGCACTTGTAAACTCTCCGAGGACTGGAAATGACTGAAATTATGAAAATGCTAATTTTTAGGCTTGGTGGGACTCATTCGCCACTCTGGGCAAATTAGTCCCAATTCCAAAAAACTGCACTGGGGCCTGTTTTAGCCAAATGGCTGTCCAAACCTACAAAAATCTCTAGAAAATAGGTATAGTGGGACTCATTTGCAACTATGAGAAAATTAATTAATTTAAGATAGTTATGGATATGCAATTGTTGTGTGTACTAATGTTGTCATGTAGATATAATTAGAGCCTACAAAATTGAGGAAGATTCTGCCTGTTGGTCGTTCACCATAAAAGTAAAAAAGGTGATCATTCAAAGGTCAATGGAGGGAAGAATCTCAATGGAGGGAAATTCTTAGTTCAAATCGAAGATTGTAACTGCCTTGTAAATGGTCATAATAGTTTGTTGAGTGAATATAGGAGTTATTGTTATGCTAGATCTGCGTTAAGGCAAACCGGCTTGACCAGATTCCATGCATGCATAACCTCCTTTCCACTTTCTATGCTTTCCATAAAGTGGCATCCTCCTAATCTGTTGGAGTTGACCGCCTTGCTAGGTAGTTAGTTAGTAGTTTTTCCTCCTATAAATAAGACTCAAATGCTCCTTCTCAGAAGTTTGATTAATCTGATGTACTTGCATTCTTAGTTTTTTAGTAATACAATTATGTTGCTCTATTGTAATCATGCTTTTCAATGAATAAAATGAAGTTATAAGCTCGTTGCATTTGAGTTTTTCTTAAGGGATACTCATCCAAGGGGGCCCACTTGGTGAACATTCCATCCTTTAGCTTAGTTATTACTTTTCTGTTCAGAAAATAGTTATGAATCTGACAACTGTATGTTCCTGTAGCCACTAGAATTCCATTTTGTGATTGTTCCTGTAGCCAAAGCAGACAGTAGTTTCCTGTCTATTTGCCTAGATTTTCATTTTTGTCACACACTTCAACTTAGTATAGTTTTTGGTTGATGTTCAATACTTATGTTACTTCTTTCTAAGCAATTTACTTTCAGCATTATGCCTTTCTTAGTTGTAGGATGAATATGGCTACTATGGATTCCTAGTGCACATATTGTGCTAACCCATTTTAAGTCTATGTCCCTAGGTTGACAAGTGAAATTCACCTTTATGATGATTTAGATTAGATGTCCAATCTTTGAATCACAACTTTAAGGGCTTAGTTATTAAGTCATTGTAGGAGGCCAACATTTTTGGTGTCATTGTCGGGGATGGTGTCAAACTAGGGAGTTCTTTGGAGTCATTGATAGTTTTTTTTTTTGCTGTAGTATTTCTAAAAGTTTGTTCTTAGTATACCCCTCATTTAGGAAAGTAATGATCCACTATTATTTTTCCAATTCTTTGTGTGAGCTGGCTGATATTGAGTTGATACCGTATCATAGGGGAAGGAGGAGGAATGCTCATGGGAGATTCCTTCCTAATAACCCTGATCCATTCCAGCTAGTTGAGCATCAGAATTTTTCAAGAGATGAAGAAGAAGAAGAAGAAGAAACACCCCCTTTTGTGGATGCATTTCCCAATCTAACCAGTTTTGACACTTCCTATGAAGACTAAAATTAGATTGAGAATCCCTTTGCTTTGGAACTCCATCAGGTAGGCATGGGTGATGCAAATAGAAACAAACCTGACCAACCAAATTTTCCATTCTCCATTGCTCATCAGAATGAAGTTGACAACCTCCAAAATATCCCTACTTTAGTCCTTCCTAAGTTCTATGGACTTGTCACAAAAGACCTTGATAATTTCTTGTTTGAGTTTGATATCCTCTGCAAAAGCTATGACTATACCACTGATGCTCATAGGCTTAAGTTGTTTCCTACCACCTTGAAAGAGGTTGCATTAAGATGGTTTATGAGCCTAGGAAAAAACACTATGGAGACTTGGGATGAAATGAAGACAAAGTTCCTTGAAAAGTACAAGGAATATTGTAGGGGAAGTGACATGAGAGGAGATGACATCTTTAGGATGCAGCAGAAGGAAGATGAGAGTTTGGAGGATTACATTTTAAGATTTCTATTTTTCTTGTAGAAATCTCCACATCATACATTCAATGAAGAGTCCCAAAAGCTACTCTTCTTAAGAGGGATTAATGAGAGTTGCATTGAGACTTTAGACCTGATGGGAGGAGGAGATATCACCAAAGCTCCTTGGGAAGATATTAAGAAGCTATGTCAAAACTATTCTAGGGAAAATTCAAAGAAAGGGAGAGCTTACCAATCTTCTATGGGTAAATCATCTGCCAATGGAGTTTGAAGGATGGAGATTATTCACTTGTTGGAAGACTTCAAACAAGATATCATAAATAATCTGTCTACTCAGCTAGATACACTTCAAGATAAGAAGAAACATGAGGAGGAAAAGGAAATGTTGGAAAAATACTGCCTCATTGCAGACAAAAGAAGAAGGATTGCGGATGCAAGATGGTAGATAACATTGATAGTAAGCAGATCCCACATGAGTTCAAGCCAATCTAGGGTAAAGATGATCAAGTCTACTACATTGCACAAATAAGGTCATGGGCTCTAAGACAAAGTATGCCACTAGATCCATTATCCTTTGTTGGGCCTTATTTTAATTCTTATGCATTTGGTAACCAATGGAAACCCCCATATCCATCCAACTATGGAGGATAGCCACTGATGAGTGTCGTTGCATTCCTCATCATTTAATTATAAATATCAATCCAGGGTGGTGTCCATGGCGATATGCAAGAGGGAGAAGAAATCACTTGCATGACATACTTTTTCTACAAATTGCATGAAAGAAATTGTTGGAACCAAATCTAATCTAAGAGCTTGTAAATAAAATGCTAGAATCAAATCTATCTTAAAAAACTTGTAAAAGAAAATACTGGAAATGTAATTGTGGGAATCAAATCTATCTTAGGAAACTTGTAAAGGGAGATATTGGAAATGTAAATAACTAAAAATGGAAAGATTGCTAGAAAATAAACTAAGAAATGAAAACTACAGACAACTACAAATAAACTAAACTTTATTATTCTATAAAATTATCCCCCCCATTTGATTCCTTGATTACAATGAATTTATAGCATTCGTATCTTCAACTAATCTCAAAGATGAGCCTTAATTGCTGTGCAACAACATGATAGAAGATAGGAACATGTGTTGAGGGAAAAAGATGAGTCTTTTCTTCATCTTGTTGAGTCAATCTTCTTTGGTCGTCCAAAATAAATATGCCTATTTTATAGCCCCTAAACAAGCTCCAAAAAGACATTTGACTGTTGAAAAAGTCATGCCTTTCCCTTGTGTATCATTAAAACTCATATAAAAACTCTTAGATGCTTGCAAAAAGGTTCAAAACTACCTAAAATTGTCTTCTAGATATGCTCCATTTGTTTGCACAACCCAACAACCTGCCTTAATATTTGGAAGTGCCCCTAGATGCTCTCAACTATTGTCCCTTAACTGTTCATAGAAGCCCAAATTGCTCAACCTCTTTATAAATGATCCTTCACTTAGTTTCGAGAATTTCAAAGGATAGAAGCGAATTAACAAATTATAGGAATTTCAGAGCATAGAAGCGAATGAACAAATTCTAGGAATTCCGGAGCATGGTAGTAGATTTCCAGAGCATCGAACTGGTGAAATTTTCTCTCAAACCACAAACTGGGTTTCCGTTAAATTTAATGGGTTTTTTCGTCTTCTTGTCTCCTAATTTCTGTCTAAAAATTTCAAGAACCTAGATAGTAATTTTCAAGATGTGACAAAATATTTGATTGCTGCAACTAAAAAGCACTTACTTTCCTCATCATATCTATCTAGTCTTGATTAACTTCATAATTAAAAAAAATATATGCTTTTATTTGGCTAATAGATGAGACATTTTTTTTTCTTATCACCCACCAAAACCTTAGAATAACCCTCCAAATATCTGGCCCAATCACCAAAACTCTCCACCCCAGTGGCAACAACCTCAGGGGAATTGGCAGTAGTTTCAAAGAAATTGGTAGCCACCTCCACAACACTGGCAGCAAACATCCCAATGGAGGGGATGACAACAATGACCAAACCAGAAAACTACTTACATGCAGCTATCTTGTTAGCCCCAACAACCTGTTATAATGCCTCCTCCTACTAGCTCAAGTTAAAACACACCTAGACCTACTCAACTACCTGCTCAACCCACACCTAACCCAAATAACAAACCACAATAGTAGCCAGTCTATTCTACTGATTCAAATCAATTTCCTGCATATGTTGTGAGTGTAAGTGATATCCACTTGCATTTAGGAACTACTTTTTCAGCTCCTTCCACACCCATTATCACTGAGCTTCCTGTGGAAGAAGAGGAGCATCTGAATGTCCCCATTCAGCCAAGTGTACCTAAAAATCCTGAATGAGTCCTAGTCTAGTAGACTGAACCAAAACCACCATTTCCTCAAAGGTTAGAAGTTGCCAAGCAAAAAGAAGAGAAGGAAACAACCTTTGACATTCTAGATCAGTTGAATCATATATGTGTCAAGATACCTTTATTTCAAGCCATAAAATATGTTCCCATATATGGCAAAGCAATTAAGGAAGCATACCTCAAGAAGCTAGGTAGAAAAAGAGAGACCCCACTATGGTTCATGTGGTGGGACAGTTGGCTAACATTATGCTTGGGAAAGTGACTATTCCCAAATACAATGACCCAAGTAGTCTTGTGGTAGGAGTTGTTATAAATGAGATCCAAATAAAGAATGCTCTGATTGATTTGAGAGCAACAATAAATGTGACGACTAAGGATATCTTGCAACAACTAAATGTTGCAAGCATGAGACCTACTCCTATTGTCCTGCAACTTGCTGATAGTTCCATTGTCAAACCTGATGGTATAGTAGAGGATCTTGTGGTAACTCTAGAATCTTGGGAGTACCCATTAGATTTCATGATTCTTTCTCCCAAAACTACACTAGGTGGGTATCCCATTATCCTAGGGAGGCCATGGTTAGCAACAATAGCTGCCTATATTGGATGCTGGTTATGAAACATGACCATTTATGATGGGAAGAGCACCAAAAAGTTTTTTCTCTACCCTCCTGCTCAACCATCCTATGATATGGATAACCCCATATGGCCACATGTTGGTGAAGAGGTCGAGGAAGTCAATTATGTGGCACAACTTATGATGTTAGGTAGGAGTCTTTTCTTGCAGATACAAGAAGAGGATGACATATTATCCAATATAAGATCCAGAAAAACTATGAGACATAAGAGGAATTACCTAATTTTGAGTTTGGTTTTGCTGGACCACTGCAGACACTTCTGCCTGCTCCTGCAGCTGAACTTCCTACAACAACAGGTATGTCTCATACATTGCTACCACATGAACTCAAGGTACCAAGCATTAGTGAAGCAACTATGATAGAGTTAACTACACAAGTGCAAGTGTCAGAAAGAAAATATCTAAATATTAACAAGAAGTTGAGTGAAGAACAACAACTATCATTGACAAACTTACTAAAGACCCACCAACATGTATTTGCATGGGACTACCATGATATGAAGGGATTGGATCCTAAGCTCTACACTCATAAGATATACATAAGAGATGATTGCACACCAGTGAGACAACCGCAAAGAAGAATTAACCTTGCATTAAGGGAAACTGTAAAGGGGGAACTACAAAAATTGCTAGATGTAGGATTTATATACCCCATTTTAGATAGCCAGTGGGTGTCTTCATTGGTGATTGTGCCCAGGAAGGGAGGAAAATTGAGAGTTTGTGTTGACTATAGGGAACTCAACTCAGCCACCAAAAAGGATCATTTTCCCCTTTCATTAACCAGGTGTTGGATTCTCTTGCAGGCAAGCAATATTTTTCTTTTCTAAATGGATTCAATGGCTATAACGAGATACAAATTGCACCCGAGGGCCAAAAGAAGACCACCTTTACCTATCCATGGGGGATTTATACCTACTTAGTACTTCCATTTGGCTTATGCAATGCACCTACAACTTTTCAGAGGGTAGTCATTAGCATATTTTCAAATATCTCACACGATTGCATGAAAATTTATATGGATAATTTTACTACCTATGGTGCTGATTTTAATGAAGCATTGAAAAATCTCAGGCAAGTCTTATAGAGATGTGAAGACCATATTCTATCTTTAAATAGTGAGAAATGCTTCATGATGTAGGAAGGTGTAGTCCTTGGCCACTACATCTCTCACAAAGGAATTCAAGTAGATCCTGCCAAGATTGAGGTGATCACCAATCTGCCTATACCTGCAATTTACAAAAAGATGTTAGGAGTTTCTTGGGACATGTAGGATACTATAGGTGTTTCATCAAAGATTTCAGCAAAATGGCAACACCATTGTACAATCTTCTCACTAAAGATGCTGAGTTCCAATGGATAGAAGACTGTGACAAGGCATTCTCTGATTTGAAAACAGCTTTAACTCATGCTTTTGTACTCAAGGGCCCCAATTGGGAGCTTCCCTTTCACATTCATACATATGCATCAAACTATGCTATAGGAGAAATCTTGGGACAAAAAGAAGGAGCAATTGAGAATGCTATTTATTTTTTTAGCAAAAACCTACAAGGAGCTGAATTTAATTATATAGTGATAGAAAAGGAAATGTTGGCAGTGATATGTGCCCTTAACAAATTCAGACACTACATAACAGGCTATCAGATCTTTGTGCACACAGACCATGCAACCATTAGGTATCTCCTGAATAAACCCCTGATATCAAGAAGGCTAGAAAGATGGTTGTTGCTGATGTAGGAGTTTGACATAACCATTGTTGATAAACTAGGGAAGGCCAATGTTGTAGCAGACTTTCTTTCTAGGCTGACTACATCAGAAGATACTCAGGTCATTGATGCATCTTTCCCTGATGAACATTTATTTTCCATCAGTGTGCATACACCCTGGTATGCTGACATAGCTAATTATCTGGTCACATAGGGAGAGTTCCTCCTCATTTCTCTCCAAAAGAGAGAAGGGTGCTCATTGAGAAAACTTTTCCTTTCTCATGGATTGCATGTTGTTTGTTCTACACTGGACCATACCATATCATGAGGAGATTTGTGAGGGAAGATGAGGCATATGATATATTGCATACATGTCACAATGAACCCTATGGAGGGAATTTTGCAGCCAAGAGGATAACGATGAAGATTCTGAACATAAGATATTAATGGACCACACTCCACTAGGATGTAGGGAAATATACAAGTGTGATAGATGCCAGAGGATGTGTTGACCAACCAAATTTGATGAGATGCCCCTTTAACCCTGGCTAGTAATCACTCCATTTGATAAATGGGGATTTGATTTTGTAGGACCCATTGACCCTCCATCAAATGGTAAATCCTATATCTTGTTTTGCATTTATTATGTGACCAAATGGGTTGAAGTTAAAGCAATGAAGCATGCAAGAGATAATAAGTTTGCAAAATTTTTTTATGATGAAATTTTCACTCGTTATGGAGTTCCAAGGGAGATAGTGACTGATCAAGGGGCACAATTTACATCAACCCTTGTCACAACACTAGTTAATGAATATAATGTGAGGCACATAAAGTCTACTCCTTGTCACCCTCAGGCCAATGGCCAAGTTGAGGTGACCAACAGGGAAATTGAAGCCATTCTAACCAAAATAGTGGCTATCCATAAGAAGGATTGGGAAAATAGGCTGCCAGAAGTTGTTTGGGCCTATTGGACCACTTGGAAAACAACCACAGGCTTCACTCCTTTTGAATTACTGTATGAGAAGACATCTATGATGTCCATTGAATTTGAGCATAAGACTCTTAGGACTGCACTAGACTTAGGGATGGATATCTCTGAGGCACAAAAGGACAAAATTATGCAGCCGAATAATTTGGATGAGATGAGAAAGACAACCTTGCATCACACAGAGGTAGTGTAGAATCAGAGAATAAAGTGGCATGACAAATTCATAAAGGACAAGAAATTCCAGCCAGGTGACTAGGCACTCCTTTATGACTCAAGGTATTAAGATAATGTAGGAAAATTGCAGACTAGATGGTTGGGGCTGTATGAAGTTGTAGAGGTCTTTCCCATCGGAGCTGTTCAACTCACTACCATTGACCTTGTCAGATTTAAGCTGCTCATCAAAGGTCATCACCTCAGGTTGTATCACAAGCCAAATTCCAAGGAGGAATTCATGCAACAATTCACTTAGCATGCAACACCTAAACTTCCTACAGCCGAAGGAAGTGGACCTAGTGTCCCTCCTTCTGGCTAACCAAGGTACATAAATTTTCATAATAAAGACTTCCACTCTTGTGGGAGTCCACTTCTTCATTAATCCACCCATCTTCCCATCCATCTCCACCTTTCTCTCTCTTCCATCACTCCGCCATAACTTCACTTCATTCCATCTCCACTTTTATTAATTGCTCAACTAACTTCTTAAAAGGTGACCAATACTTCCTCAATATTCGTTGCAATAGATATTCCAAGAATTCAGGTACATGGGCATCAATTTGTTACATCTTAATTATCTTTTTGTACATTTATTTAATTCTTGTACATTAATGTAGATGTTCTCTATAGTACGTCATTATTCCTTGCCCTGTCAAATTGTCATTACCACCTTGCATGTGAGGACACATGCTCAAATTTAGGTTGGGGGGAGTGTGAATAACATGTCCATGTGTTAGTCCATGTTGGTCCATGTTAGCAGAATTTAAATTGAGCTAATTTGAATTTAGAGTGAGGTGACAGCTCGCATGTGTGAGATGATCACACCACCGCTATTTTTCTCGATTGTATCCTTCATTTATTAGTCCTTACTACCTTTATTTCCTTAGTCATAATCCTAAGTCACCAAAAAGGTAAAATTCAGACGACATTGGCATTGAGAATTCAACAGTGTTGCAAGAAGGAGAAATTTGGCTTTCAAACAAAGCTTGTAGAAAAGGAAATTTAGCAGAGTGCAACTGAATGATGGGAGGACAGCTGATTCAAAGTGAACCCACAGTTCATAACGTGGTATTTCAGGATGCACCTTCTTTGGTAGAATTTAGTAATTACAGATGGCTAGACTATTTCTTGAAGCTCGACAGTTATAATGAAGACATTGCATAGGAATTTGCAAAGACATTGTTTGAAGGAAAGGCCATGGTAAAAGGGTTGGAGGTAATATCTATTGAAGAGAGGATTGCATAAGTGTTAGGGTTTCTTGCCGATGGTGAACATTACCCTGCTACTAGAGATGCAAGGTCAACTAGGGTTGAATTTACTAAACCTGGTGACCCTCCATTAGATGTGGACAAGCAAGGTGTGAAGAGAACCTCTCTGCCTGAGCCATGGAAGCAAGTAGTTGTCCACATTGTGAAGTACATCACTTGTGAAGGTCGCTAGTCGAACCTACATTCTGTGCAGTTCAAAATCCTAAATCATATGAGGCATGGGAGAAGAATAAATGTGTCAAATGTGTTATATCATCTTCTTTCAATCATGGTGGCTGAAACTGAAAAAGATAGGGATAATTCTGTCTCCCACCATTGTTTGATCAAATTATTAGTAGAGAAATCTCTACATGATGTGTCTAATATGACTTGGGAGGAATTTTTAAATATTGATCAATTTAGACCAGAGCATTTGTGACCTAAGGTTTTGCATAAACCTCATAGGGTTAGTAGGAGAGTGAGTATTGTTGAAGCCATTCCTGGAGCCTCAACTTCTAATGCAAGCCCTAGTGTAAACCCTCCTACAACTGAGGAAACTATAGAGATTAGTTCTTCTGAGATAGAACATTCAGAAAAAGATAGTTCCTCTTTAGACTCTGATGATGATGTCCCTCTTGGAACCATAATTTAACTAGGGCACAAAATAAATAGTTAGAAATGAGGAAGGGAAAAGCTAAAATGCAAATGATAGAAAAAGAAGCGCCAAGCTCTAAGAAACAGAAGGCTGACACTGTTCTTCCTACAATCAAAGAAAAACATGAAATCCCTCCTAGAAAATCAAGACCAGCTGGGCCAACTGCTGGTGTGTCTCCGAAGAGAATCCCTAGGTCTCAAGGAACATCACGAGAGGACATAAAAGCCCCAATGGGGCAAGTGAACGTTGAGGAAAAGGACATTTTTGAGGAATAGACAAATATAAGGTTGGTAGAGCTTGTTGCCAATGCAAAATAGGTTGAAAGTCAAGAGTATGATAAGAATTAGGAGCTCCTACAACAAGAGCAAGAGTTCCTGTAGCAAGAGCAAGAACCCCTGCAACTAGAACTGGGTGAACAATTAGAATCCTTGCAGCAGGTGCCATATGAAGAGCAATAATTGGTGCAAGGAATTTTTTTGGTAGGAATACATAGACCCCCTGATTTTTCATGGAACATGGTAGCCATGAACCTATGGAATGAGATGAAAAGGAGGGAAGAAGAATGGAAAAAGGAGAAACACAGACTAAAGGAGGAGATTAAAAAGAAAGATGCAAAGATTGAAGAAAAGAATACATAAATTGCTGCCTTAAAGGAAAAGGTGGACAATGTAGTAGCCTTAGTGCCTCAAATGTTAGAGTGCAAGACTCCTTAAAGAGTCTGTGCTCTATATTTGAAGAAGAGGAATCTTTCTTTTAAACTATCAAGGATCATTTCAGGTTTGAATCCTTCCATTGAGACTCCTTTTGAATTTTTCTAGGTTTATCAGATTGCTCCTCCTGAAGTGAAAAATTTGTTGTGTGAACTCTATTTGCATAATTATGTTGTGTCCCATGATCATGATTGGAATCCATTGTTGTATGTTGGGGATCTCCATTTAAGGGAATTTATGTCCTAGATACAAAATGAAATTAGTTGGGGACAACAGTTCAGGATTTATAGGCAAATAGAATCCAACACTCCCTTGCCCATCAAGGCTGAATCTAGAAACCCTGGAGACATTTTTTGGGAATGGCACAAATTTATTTATCGACCAAGCTATAACAGTAGGATCCTACTTGTGAGAGAAGCAATTTACAAAGAATATGAGAAAGTAGCAGAAAATACAAGGAAATTTGTAATGGGATACCTATCACAGAGGTGGAACAGTTTGACTGATGAGTTAAAACAAGCTAAACCTCACTCTTTGTAGAACTATGTTGTAGCATACAAAAGAGTTGATAGATATATACTTGGAAGGATGAAGGGGAAATTTTGGCTCCCATTAACTTTTTAGCCACCTACCATATTATGGCCTGTGCAAAATTTTAGGTATTATTAGTATGATATAGCTGCAAAAAGGCAAAGATGAAACAATTTGGACAATAAGCAAGGGTTCTATTGGGACCCCAATTCAAACACTTCAAGAATTGATGTGGGGCAACTGACAGTTGCAGATTTTAAGGTATTTACTAAGAAAAGGAATAACTCTTCCTCTGCTAGAGGGCTAACAAAACCTTAGGTTGGGGGCAGTGATGAGTCCAATTTATGGCTCAATTTTGATAGAGTTTATTATCCATTTGTTTTTGTTGTTGTCATAGACTTTGATACTTGGATGTTGAAATTTTCATGTTATTTCTTCAAAACCATAGACATTGGGCATAAGCTTATTTTTGTAAATTTTAAATGACACTAACATGCTATGTGAACTATCTATGTTAATTTTACAAGTGGATTAATGAATGCTATATAAGATAGTTATAGATATGCAATTGTTGTGCGTACTAATGTTGTCATGCATATATAATTAGAGCCTACAAAATTGAGGAAGATTTTGCCAGCTAGTCGTTTGCCATAAAAGTAAAAAAGGTGATCATTCAAAGGTCAATGGAGGGAAATTCCTAGTTCAAATCAAAGATTGTAACTACCTTGTAAATGGTCATAATAGTTTTTTGAGTGAATATAGGAGCTATTGTTATGCTAGATTTGCGTTAAGGCAAACTAGCTTGACTAGATTCCACGCATGCATAACCTCCTTTCCACTTTCTATGCTTTCCATAAAGGGCGTCCTCCTCATTTGTTGGAGTTGACTACCTTGCTAGGTAGTTAGTAGTTTTTCCTCCTATAAGTATGACTCAAATGCTCCTTCTCAAAAGGTTGATTAATCTGATGTTGTACTTGCATTCTTAGTTTTTCGGTAATACAATTATGTTGCTCTATTGTAATCATGCTTTTCAATGAATAAAATGAAGTTATAAGCTCATTGCATTTGAGTTTGTCTTAAGGGATACTCATCCAAGGGGGGAAACTTGGTGAGCATTCCATCCTTTAGCTTAGTTATTACTTTTCTGTTCATAAAATAGTTACGAATCTGGTAATTGTCTGTTCTTGCAGCCACTAGAATTCCATTATGTGACTGTTCCTATAGCCAAAACAAATAGAGTAGTTTCTTGTTTGTTTGCCAAAATTTTCATTTATGTCATGTACTTCAACTTAGTATAGTTGTTGGTTGATGTTTAGTACTTATGTTACTTCTTTCTAAGAAAATTACTTTCAACATTATGTCTTTCTTAGCTGTAGGATGAATATGGCTACTATGGATTCCTAGTGCACATATTGTGCTGAACCATTTCAACTCTACGTCCCTAGGTTGACAAGTGAAATGCGCCTTCATGATGATTAAGATAGCTATTTAGATCAGATTTCCAATCTCTGAATCATAACTTTAAGGGCTTAGTTTGTAGGCGGCCAACAATGAGACCAAGTATTAGCTAGTTTTCTATTTTTTTAATTCATGCTTTTAATACATTTCTAGATGCTCATTTCATATACATTCCTAAAACTTATCTATCTTTTTATGTCCATGCAACTTGAACCAGGTTTTGATTTATGGAAATATGATTATGATATGTTGGTAATTGCATGATTAAATGTGTGAGTGTGTATGAAATGTAGTATCGATATGAACTGAAGGAAATAGGGTGTGCTCCACCTTTTAGGAGATGGAACACATACACACAAGGGGGTTAAGACCTCCTCCTATTACACACTTAGTTTATTAAAGGAAACCTAAGAGATCTCAATCCAATGATTCAATTAGGAAAAGAGATTGCTACAAGGTCTCCTTAAGTGTGATTAAAAGGGGGTTCACCACTAAGAAAATACTTAGAAAGAAAGAGATGAAAGTAATATGAAAATCTAAATATATAACCTAGAAAATTAAACTTGAAATCAAAATAATAAATTGAGAATGAACAAAGAAGCACATGGAATACTGGAGATGTCCAAAACTAGGTTTGAAATCCTAAAATTATGACTTTTGATGTGAACTAGGACTCATACACCAGATTGGGTGATTTAGTCCCATTTTAGGGTTTTAGGCTAAATCTAGAATTTGCAACTGGTGAACCAAGATCTTGGTGATTTAGTCCCAGTATTAGGGTTTGGATGAAACTATGGTATCGTCAAGTGATCTTCTGTAGCTTCTCTCCTTTCCGATCTTCAAATCTGAAACTTTGAATTATGGTCTGTAGGTGACTTTCCATGAAGATGACAACTTTCTTCAATCTTGCAACTTTATCTTCAAAGGATCTTCAAGCCTCAAAACACCTAGATCTGCAATCACACATTTAGATGAAAAAAATGTTGATTTGTTAGTGAATAGGGGTTTGCCTTGGTCAAACCCTGTTTTGGTAATCAAACCTTGAAATGAAATAGAAAAATATGTAGGAATGAAGAATGAACAATATACAATGTTGCAACTCACCAAACCCCTATAACAAAGGCTGCAAACTTGTATGCAATGGCTAGCATGAATGTAGATCTTGAATCTTGATTGTTGATATGAGATAAGGTCTTTGAATGCTTGCTTGAAACATGAAACCTACATCACAAATGTTAGCTCAAAAACACACATGATGCATGATGAATTTGACATGATGCTTGAATCTTGAATGTAGCTCCAAAATGCTTGATAATCAACTCTTGAATGCTCTTGTGAAAGTGCTCTTGAGTGCTTATGAAATTCTAGGATGAAACTATGTGAAATAACATTGTATTTATACTTGTTTATACCAAATTTCTTTAAATTACAACACTGCAAGCTGACATTAGATCTAGGAGAATAAAATCCTGCCAAGAATTGAATTCAAAATAGGTCCAAGCTAAAGTGGGACCCTTAGGTGTGATTAAAAGGGGGTTCACCACTAAGAAAATACTTAGAAAGAAAGAGATGAAAGTAATATGAAAATCTAAATATATAACCTAGAAAATTAAACTTGAAATCAAAATAATAAACTTAGAATGAACAAAGAAGCACTTGGAAGACTGAAGATGTCCAAAACCAGGTTTGCAATCCTAAAATTATGACTTTTGATGTGTACTAGGACTCATACACCAGATTGGGTGATTTAGTCCCATTTTAGGGTTTTAGGCTGAATCTAGAATTTGCAACTGGTGAACCAAGATCTTGGTGATTTAGTCCCATTATTAGGGTTTGGATGAAACTATGGTATCGTCAAGTGATCTTCTGTAGCTTCTCTCCTTTCTGATCTTCAAGTCTGAAACTTTGAATTATGTTCTGTAGGTGACTTTCCATGAAGATGAAAACTTTCTTCAATCTTGCAACTTTATCTTCAAAGGATCTTCAAGCCTCAAAACACCTAGATCTGCAATCACACATTTAGATGAAAAAAATGTTGATTTGTTAGTGAATAGGGGTTTGCCTTGGTCAAACCCCGTTTTGGTAATCAAACCTTGAAATGAAATAGAAAAATATGTAGGAATGATGAATGAACAATATACAATGTTGCAACTCACCAAACCCCTATAACAAAGGCTGCAAACTTGTACGCAATGGCTAGCATGAATGTAGATCTTGAATCTTGATTGTTGATATGAGATAAGGTCTTTGAATGCTTGCTTGAAACATGAAACCTACATCACAAATGTTAGCTCAAAAACACACATGATGCATGATGAATTTGACATGATGCTTGAATCTTGAATGTAGCTCCAAAATGCTTGATAATCAACTCTTGAATGCTCTTGTGAAAGTGCTCTTGAGTGCTTATGAAATTCTAGGATGAAACTATGTGAAATAACATTGTATTTATACTTGTTTATACCAAATTTCCTAAAATTACAACACTACAAGCTGACATTAGATCTAGGAGAATAAAATCCTGCCAAGAATTGAATTCAAAATAGGTCCAAGCTAAAGTGGTACCCTTAGGTGTGATTAAAAGGGGGTTCACCACTAAGAAAATACTTAGAAAGAAAGAGATGAAAGTAGTATGAAAATCTAAATATATAACCTAGAAAATGAAACTTGAAATCTAAATAATAAACTGAGAATGAATAAAGAAGCACTTGGAAGACTGGAGATGTCCAAAACTAGGTTTTCAATCCTAAAATTATGAATTTTGATGTGAACTAGGACTCATACACTAGATTGGGTGATTTAGTCCCATTTTAGGGTTTTAGGCTGAATCTAGAATTTGCAACTGGCAAACCAAGATCTTGGTGATTTAGTCCCAGTATTAGGGTTTGGATGAAACTATGGTATCGTCAAGCAATCTTCTATAGCTTCTCTCCTTTCCGATCTTCAATTCTGAAACTTTGAATTATGGTCTGTAGGTGACTTTCCATGAAGATGACAACTTTCTTCAATCTTGCAACTTTATCTTCAAAGGATCTTCAAGCCTCAAAACACCTAGATCTGCAATCACACATTTAGAGGAAAAAAATGTTGATTTGTTAGTGAATAGGGGTTTGCCTTGGTCAAACTCTGTTTTGGTAATCAAACCTTGAAATGAAATAGAAAAATATGTAGGAATGATGAATGGACAATATACAATGTTGCAACTCACCAAACCCCTATAACAAAGGCTGCAAACTTGTATGCAATGGCTAGCATGAATGTAGATCTTGAATCTTGATTGTTGATATGAGATAAGGTCTTTGAATGCTTGCTTGAAACATGAAACCTACATCACAAATGTTAGCTAAAAAACACATACGATGCATGATAAATTTGACATGATGCTTGAATCTTGAATGTAGCTCCAAAATGCTTGATAATCAACTCTTGAATGCTCTTGTGAAAGTGCTCTTGAGTGCTTATGAAATTCTAGGATGAAACTATGTGAAATAACATTGTATTTATACTTGTTTATACCAAATTTCCTAAAATTACAACACTGCAAGCTGACATTAGATCTAGGAGAATAAAATCCTGCCAAGAATTGAATTCAAAATAGGTCCAAGCTAAATTGGGACCCTTAGGTGTGATTAGAAGGGGGTTCACCACTAAGAAAATACTTAGAAAGAAAGAGATGAAAGTAATATGAAAATCTAAATATATAACCTAGAAAATGAAACTTGAAATCAAAATAATAAACTAAGAATGAACAAAGAAGCACTTGGAAGACTGGAGATGTCCAAAACCAGGTTTGCAATCCTAAAATTATGAATTTTGATGTGAACTACGACTCATACACCAGATTGGGTGATTTAGTCCCATTTTAGGGTTTTAGGCTGAATCTAGAATTTGCAACTGGTGAACCAAGATCTTGGTGATTTAGTCCCAGTATTAGGGTTTGGATGAAACTATGGTATCATCAAGTGATCTTCTGTAGCTTCTCTCCTTTCTGAACTCCAAGTTTGAAACTTTGAATTATGGTCTGTAGGTGACTTTCCATGAAGATGACAACTTTCTTCAATCTTGCAACTTTATCTTCAAAGGATCTTCAAGCCTCAAAACACCTAGATTTGCAATCACACATTTAGATGAAAAAAATGTTGATTTGTTAGTGAATAGGGGTTTGCCTTGGTCAAACCCCGTTTTGGTAATCAAACCTTGAAATGAAATAGAAAAATATGTAGGAATGATGAATGAACAATATACAATGTTGCAACTCACCAAACCCCTATAACAAAGGCTACAAACTTGTATGCAATGGATAGCATGAATGTAGATCTTGAATCTTGATTGTTGATATGAGATAAGGTATTTGAATGCTTGCTTGAAACATGAAACCTACATCACAAATGTTAGCTCAAAAACACACATAATGCATGATGAATTTGACACGATGCTTGAATATTGAATGTAGCTCCAAAATGCTTGATAATCAACTCCTGAATGCTCTTGTGAAAGTGCTCTTGAGTGCTTATGAAATTCTAGGATGAAACTATGTGAAATAACATTGTACTTATACTTGTTTATACCAAATTTCCTGAAATTACAACACTGCAAGCTGACATTAGATCTAGGAGAATAAAATCCTGCCAAAATTGAATTCAAAATAGATCCAAGCTAAAGTGGGACCCATATTCAAGTTGGGGTGTATGAGTCATAGTAGCTTAATCTTGGGACACAAATTTCAAGAAATGTTAAGTTAAATGCAAAATTCAAGTTCAGGCCTCAAAATCTAGGTGGGATCCATACACCCAAGGTGGCATATGAGTCCTAGATCACTGGATCTAGAACACATAACCCAAAAACATTAAATTATGATTGGTCATTTATTAAATGTTGGGATCATCCTCAGAAAAAATGCATTAAATTATGCTTGTGGATGGGCCAAATAAGGCATAAAGAAGCCCAATTTTAGTAAGAAGGGCCCAAACAAGTGTGAAAATGTAAAGGGATACATTTTTCTACACTATAGGATCTATGTTTAATTTATGGTTATTACTATTGTGTATATGTTGGATGAATTAACTCCTTGCAATCCTGAAGCCAAAGTAAGCAGATTGTAACCCGCTACAACTAGGAAGCGCAACTCGTAGCCAAAGGATTTTAGATAGAGATGCAAGGGAGATTCAAAAATGATAGGAATGCCACAGTTGCAAAAATGGAAACACTCATTAATGAGGATGATTGTGAATCACTAGAACATTTAATAAGACAATTGAAGGAAGGAGTCTATAATGATTGGGAAGACAACATGATTGTTCCTAGAGTACACATCTCTACTATGCCGTTTGAAACAGAGTTCTAGTCCTAATAATCTTCTTTCATCTTTTCAGTAACAATTTTAGTTATACAGACTTTGTCAGTCTCTATTTCATAGGGGAGTGGTAATTTGCATTTAGTTTTTTGTTTTGAGTCCTCATTCTAATAAACCTCCCTTGAACCTATATAGTTGGCTTGATGGTTAAGGAGTAGATATAGCGTGTGGATATGTTTTGATATATATAGTTTTTCCATTACACAATCAACACTTTTTTAGTTTCCTATTATGATTTCATGAATAAGATATCTCTAAATATTCTTGTTAGATTGTGAAATATAGTTATATGCAATGAAGAGGTTTCAATTTATCGTTATGTTCAATTGAGTCAAGGAGTGTAGATTTGAGTTTATTCTATGGATATAGTAACTTGAGCAAGGGCCACTTAAGGTAACTGTTCTCCACTTTAATTTTTGCACTTTGATTTTTGTTGTTACATTAGTTGCTTTCATTATTGCAATCATCTCAATTAGATTCCTCATTTCCTATGTGTAAATGAGATTGTGAATGGGGTCTTGTGTTATGCTTCATGTTTTATTTTGTCTAAATGCATTATCCTTCAGAGTGAGTCAAAGTTAGTAGTGTTAAGTTAATTACAGAGTTCATGTTTTAATAGTGAACTAGTCACAGTCTTAAGCTGTAAGTACCTATAGTAATAGTTCCAGATTTAATCCTTTTTCCTATTTTACAATTTATGCTTTATTTCCTTTTTCATTTATGTCAACCACTTATGCTAGATTATATAGGCAGTATATAATCTCTAGATGCACGTATAGTGCTAGCATCATCACAAACTTATGTTAGCCCTGGTTGGTAATTAAATGAAGTCTTTACAAGGGTTTGGTAGATTATTCAGTTAGGAACCACCTCTGAATTGTGTGTCTATCACCAAGTTTACTGAGCATTAGTTGGGCCTTATAGTCTACAATAAATTATATTTTCCTCTTAGATTTGCACTAAACAAACTCTACATTCTTAAAGAAAATAATGTTCTCTAGTTTCCAAGATCCTTTGTATACCTTAGGAAACCTTCCTCTTCTTAGACTATCAAAGAAATCTACCAGATATTAGTGGTGTTTCAACTCTGTATCCTATGGTTCCTTTTTAAGAACTCCTCACTGTAGTTTCCAAATTACATATGAAAAGATTAATGATAGTTCTATGCTTATTGTTACCTTTTCAAAAACTAAACTTAGAATGGAATTTCAATTATCAAGGATATACCCTGTGTTGGCGTAAAAACTAACACCTATGGAGTGCAAGTTTGTATGGACAGCTATGCACACTGCGTAATGAGTGCTCTTCAAATTAGGAGGGGAAGCTCCCTCGTAGTGCTGGAATCTAACACTTTCAATTTACTTTATTATTTTTCTTTTGAAGCATGGTAATATCTACCAATGAATTATCAATTACTATATATGTTCCAACAAATTTATAACTATATATGTATATATATAATTGATTATAAATCACATATATCGAATATATATATACCTATTTTAATTCTCTTATATATATATATGCTTATGTATATTATATATATGTGTTTATTTAAAACAATTCAATAATAATCAATTTGACTTGATTTAAAACAAGATTGAAAAAATCGATAAACAATTTGATTTATATCATAACTAACTTTATTTTCCTTATCAAAAAGAATCAACCAAGACTCGACTAGGTTAAACCTAACCTTTCGAATTGACTCAACTTAGCAAAACACATAAATTGACTTAATGATAAGATTATGGTAGACCTATGTGAGTGTGTGCAAAAACTCAATTGGAATAGCTTGTTATTTCCAAAGTCTATAGTCCTCTCTCTAGTGATACTATCCCTCTCTCTCTAGAGGCAAAGAAATTAGTCTTGTATTTCACTTATAATACGAATCAATTAGTTAGCCGTTATTAACCATGAAATCATCATAATTTTGATTCGATAACATAATAATAATCATAAAAAATAAAATAAATTACATTGTATCTAATCTCATTGTAATGTTAAATAACATGTAATCATCATCAAATATCAAAATGCATTTTAACATAAACAGTTAAAAGTAATTGGTAAAATAATATCGAGGTGTAACACCATCCCAATCAACCAAAAAACTTACCATATTCCACTTCCAACATGACCATTCTTAGTTCCTCTCCTAAGGTCAACCTTAATCCCTTAGGTTACACACACCAACACCAACATCTCATATCTCCCAAAAATTAACACATAACATCACTCACATCAATACAAAATCCAACCACTACCATTATCACCTAGCTCTTATTTTGATCAAAAGTGGTAAGCCATGAAGGATGCAGTTAAATAACTCCAAGATAGGATTAATATAAAGTCACATACCTTTGAAGAGTTGCATCCCTATCATTTTGATCATTCTATCTCAAAAACTTTATTCCCTCCCTTCTTTGATATCCCAAAGTATAAAAAATACAAAGGGAAGAGTGACCATATGGACCATGTCAAAGAGTTCTTCACTGCAAGCTAAGAAGAAACACACAAGGATATGTACTTACTACACCTTTTCTACCTAGCATAGGTGGTGTTGATGGTGTTTTCTGCATAACAACTCAGAAAAAATATAATATTTTGTCTCTCTTGAAAGGTAAATCTCTATCAGCAAGCCTCAAGAGATAACCTCGAGGTCTCTAATGTCAGGTCTTGACAATGCATAAACAACTCAGTGATAATGTGAAAATGCTGGTAATCACAAAGGGACCTTACTACAAGCAAATACTGAATTCAAGTTTATCAGATCTAGCAATATGGTGATACTTCAAATCCTAAATCTAACCCAAATGACAAAAGAAATAGGAAAATAGATAAGGGTTTTTAGAGAGATTCTTAAATTTAACACTAATCCTAAAATTAACAATACAAATGATGAAACACTTGAAATGGACCAATCCCTCAGAAACTGATTCCTGCTTGACCCAGATGAATCTGCAATCTTACAGAAATAGTGCAATCTTATAAGGCGTTAAAGATTTTTAGATCATGAACATTCATCCAAAACAACCCTATTGCAATCAAAATGAAAAAATATCCACAATTGAACTAAGCACAGTGAATTTAAAGTCCAGGCTAACTTTGCAAAGCAACTAACAATCAACTAGCTGCAAAAGTATGGACTAGAGATTGCTGCAACACCTCAAGTATCAAATCATAAACACTATTAATTCCTCTAACATTAAACCTAACATATATTAAATAAACTTAAGAAACTTCAAAGATAGAATCATTGGAACCATGCCAGATAAAATTCAACACAAGAAAGACACCAAATCACAATGTCTTTACTTGCATTAGATCACCCAAAGTAGCAACAATTCTAGTCTTATGTTACAACACTTGCTTGAAAATGATACTAACTCGTAACTCTAACTCTTGCTATATCACTTAATTCACTCTAATAAAAAATTATCTAGCCCTTACAAATGAGGCAGAACGTCATATTTATAGAAACCCCCAAGATATGTCGACCCAATTAGGTTTACAATAATAAATGGCCACAAAACAAGTCAACCAAGAGGAATTCAAAATAAAGTAAAATATGCATTAAATGCATGCACTCCATCTAGGTCGGCCTGGGATCTCCAACATAGCTCGATCCAATGCATGTAAAGGAGGAAGAAAAATAATGGGGAAGCAAAAATTCCGATGAGGCATTGTATTAACTGCCTTCCCCTTTGTCCTTATCTCGCTCCACCCTATCCTGCACCATAAAAAATATCTTGTCCAACTCGGCTATAGGTGGCATAGCTAATACTTTAATTCTCCTTTCAATGGGCTTGATGTCCTCTCTTGATTGCTCTACAACTTTATCCCAATCCACCTTACTAGTTTGATATTTATCCATTAATGCAATGTATGTAGCTGCATCATCTAACTGATGTTCAGTGATTGGGTCCTCAATGATTGGAGAATATACATCTCACCACCATTTTCTTAACTGCTCCAAGCTCAGATGTTTCAGTGCAAACCTTTTTCTTCCTCTCATAACCTTAAAGAAGGAAATGCATTTGTTGTAGATCTCAGTTAGGGTGTCCTCAATTTGATTCCTCTGCTGATACACCTTCTTCAAAACCCTTTGCCTTATTTTCAAAACTTCAAACTATTCCCAAGGTTCTGCAGCTTTGGAGGAAGGAAGAATGCCATCACTTACCAATTTATCTTCAGTGTATTCCATGATGATTTTGGTCTTCTGCAACAAGAGATCCACATCCTCTTTATCTTGAGCTAATACATTCCTTAACCAATCTATTGACCTCATAACATCTCCACTAGTTGAAAGGATGTATTTGATAGAATTATCTCCCTTAGCTTGCACTCCCTGCAACCAACTCATTGTGGCATAAGTAGTAGCTTTCATTCTCTCCGACTCAGTTATTTATTCCTGTGGTAGGAAGCTTGCAGCGGATGATGAGGAGTTGATGGATTGCAAGGGCTTCATCAAGTCTTGCAGATACTTCTTAAGTCTATCATTCTCCCTTTTCAATTCTTGCTTGGTCTGCACCTCTTTCCTCAAGCTATCCAAGATTACAACACTAGAGCCTTCATATTATTCAATCTCCTATTCCATGGAAGTAGGCCCTAAGTCAATAGTCTGCATAGTGTAATCACTACCAGTCACATCATCCCTATTCTTATCAGGAGTAGGAGTAGCAATGTGAACCACCCTATTATTTGCACTATCTCTTTCAATCTTTGAAATAACCCTGGCCTTCTTTATTTTTCCTTTTCCTATGTTTGCTAGCAATTCATCCCAGTTAGGGAAAGTGTCATCCACCACAACCTGCTTACTCTTCAACTCTCTATCCAACCAAGCAGGCACTGTGGAATCTGATTGTACACTACCTTGTCCAACTGCATCCTGGTGAACCTTGGGTACTTCTTCATTCAAATCTTTCTTTTAGGAACCTCTTCAACTTTATCTTCTTTTCCCTTGTCATGTTCTTCTTCCTCATGTACTGGTGAAGGAGTCCTGACTGGAACTTCCTCCCTCTGAGGAGGTCTATCCTCTTCACTTCTTATAGGTGAATCCTCATAAGTCACCAGAGGAGATTGCAACACCTTCTCTATTTTTGCTTTAGTGCTATAGAGTTCACCCTCTTGGAATTCCTCTCCTTCTTGATCTTGATAATCCTCAGCATCCTTGGGTTCACTTGGTGTATTGTGAGCTTCATGAGAAAGAGAGATATTATCATGCTCAGTGGCAGGAATAGCTATGGGAGCACTTTTCTTTGGTACACCATCTTTAGGAGATGGAGTCCTTGATCTTCTCATGTACACTTGTGTATTCTCTCCCTTACTTTCCACATTTACTACTGGCAGGTCGACTTCATCTCCTACCTTAAAAGTTTCCTTCTCCTTCTGTGACAACCTTACTATTCTTCTTCTCTTAGGCATATAAACACTAGCCTCTTTTCCTTCCTTTTCAGTTTCATCCTTTGTAGCTTTCTTTGTCTTTGAAATATGTTTCCTCTTCTTAGCAATGGGGTTTCTTTATTTTTCTGCCTCTTCCACCTCCTTTGCCTAAACATCTTTAATCTTTATTTTGAAAGGGGAGCTCACCTTAGTCTTACCCTTAGGATCCTGCTATGTTGATTCCTCAGAAGTGGAATGAGACTCCAAGTCTCCCATCAAATCATAGGTGCATTGCACACCCTCACTCTCCAATTCCCAAATCTTGTGCTTAAGCCATAATTTTGTGTATTTAATCATTGGAGTCATGATCTTCTCTAACTCTATTTTCTCTTCCTCTAGCCAGTCTATTTCTCCAACTAGTTTATCTTTCGTAGCCTCATAGTCATGGCCTTGAATTAAATCTCCATCATCATCTATCTGATCTAGGATGACTTTAACATTGTATAATCTAATCAAGTTGACTGGTAGCCTAGAGAATTTATTCTTTCGAATCTCAAACTCATCTTTACAGTTGGCCCAGTAATCTTCTAGGTAATCCTTGTGACTGTACTCTCTACTAGCCTTCTTTTGGGCTTCACTAGTTAGGTCAAACCTGGACCTTTTAGAATGGAAAGATAGGCCTAGAGTACTCATCTCCTCTTCAAAAAAGTGTGTTGTATGTATGGAAGGGAAAGCCTCATTATTGCCTACCTTGAGAGGAAAGTCATTTCCAAATCCTGTTTTATGCTTCTCCTTCTTAACTATGGCATCGAAATCACATATCTTCCTTGTAACTTCCAGGAGTATGAGGTGATCGGTTGGATACCTAGGAAGTCTGTAAGGGGCCCTCTGGCAACCATCTATCCTTATGTAAGAAAAGGTGGGAAATTGTATAAACCAAGCTCCATACCTTTTGACCAACTCCTTAGCACTGTCAAATATTCTAACATGCTCTGCACCTTGAAGCAACCTAGTGATGTACATGGTGAATGCATCATTCACCCTTCTATAGCTTGAGCTTCCCAGATATAGCTATGGATAGACTTCATATATTACATCCCGCCTAAAGGTTCCTCGTGTACTCAATCCCTTATATGGATGAAACCTAGCCAAAGCATAAAACAGGTAAGAAGTCATTATGAAGCTCTTAGTTTGCAAGACATTGCACAGTTGATCATGTATCATGGAACTTATAATGCTTGCCCAGTGATAATCGGTATTCTGTTCCATCCTCACTATGACAAGGAACATCCAGTTTTTAAAAACTTCTACACTCTTCAAACCTATTACCCTGCTAAGTAATGTGATGGCATCATAGTACTTTGGTTTGAATTTTTCCCTGAATAATTATTTCGACAGCTTTGAGATGTGGGGTTTAGGTTTCTCCAACCAAGAATTGATCACTTGTAGAGCCTTACTTGAATCATCTTCAAAATAATTTTTAGCAACATCCAAGTCTAGACCCACCACATGAGATCTGTTAGGCATGTCAAAGGTTTGTGCTATAGATACATGAGAGAAGTTTTCCAACACCCTGCCTTGAGGACCGATCACTCTTTGTGTACCTCTGTCATAATGTTTAGCACACTCAAGCACTAACTCATAGCATTGAATCGTAGGGGGAAAACTAGCCACATGAGCCAATCTTGATTCCACCAACCTTCTAGCCAAAAATGGAGGGTCCTGCTGTGCCATTCTTTCCTTGAATTCCTCATAATCCCATCTTCCTACATTGGTGTCACCTACTTCAGTACATATAAAGGAAAGCTTGGAATTAGGAACCTTACTCTTTAGGTCAATCTTGATTCTCTCTACTTTTGAGACCGAAGATCCCTCAGGACCCCGATCCATCTGCTTGCTCCTGGTTCCACTTGCAACTGCCTTACTTGATTCAACCTACAATCAATGAGAGACCATAATAAATCCTCTTTACCACATTAGAATCAAGGTCAGTTCATCATAAACATCATGCTTATCATTCTTCAGGTGGTGGGACTTTCGAAAAAATCCATCGGGAGAGGAAATCCGTGAGGCAGGCGCAATTCTAGGTTTTGCATATCTTCGAGAAAACGAAGGGAGGACAAAAAATTGGGGAATTCTAGCAGTTAAGGAATTCTGAATGTCAACATTTCTTCATGACTTCACTCAAATTGATCAAAAAATCATAAATTTGAGGACCTTAGGCTTGAAGCTAGCTCGATTTGAGCTTCTTACAGATCATCTTTAAATTCTAAACTCATTTCGAAGCAAATCGATGGGAATTGGTGATGCCCTAAACCTGAAACCCTAAAATTCCACCATGAACACACAAAACAAGCTTGGAATCAACTTACTCGCTTTGCTAGGTTTTCAAAAATATCTTTCATGGCCAACACAAGTAAGCTATTTCATAATGAAACTGAAAACAAGCTCACAAAATCACTTGGGGTCATCAATCTAGCAAAATCGAATAACCCTAGCCTCAAGATGCTCAATGCCAAACACGCAAAAATCCACAATCCAAGCAAAATCAATATGCCAAAGAATTATTCACATTTAACAATCAAAAGAAAGGTGACGAATACATACCATTGATGAAGTGAACTCGATTATAATAACAACGGGAAACAAGTTTTGGCGCCTTAGCAAATAGTAGCAACTATGATGACGTCGAGGAAATGCACCACCAAATCCAGGAATACACAAATCCAAACGCCAAATAAAGCCAAGAACACAAGATCAAGCCCCTCAGATCAGTAGAAGACTAATGCTAAAACTCAATGGCACAAGAATTCCTCAAAATTGATTAAATACATGCTACAAAAATCGTACAATCAAGCATTAATGCAGTCAACAAGACAACCTAAACCAAAACTCGGGAATTCGACAGGACGATGAAATTTTAGAGAAATCCGACCAACACAGAATTCCATGAGGTCTTAGAATTTTTGGATCACTGTGTAAAATCTGCCACCACCAGGTTTTCAACGCATCCGAGGAATTCCGCCCAGAGGGAATTTTCTCGAAAACAACGAAAAACCCAAAATGAGTCTAAAACTTAAGATTTTCAATAAATACTAGAGAGGGATCATCAATGCAGGAAAGATAAACATTCAAGCTCATACCAAAGCAAGCAAGTCCTCAAGATCAAAGGGCCAAAATGCCAAAAAACAAAAGCAAAAGAGGGTCCCTACTCCAGCGGGGCGTGTGTGTGAAAATTGCACAACAGGTGGGAAAGCACTCAAATGGTTCTTGCACCAACCTAAGGTGTACATCACATCCTTTGCAAACCTAGCTTGAAAATTTATAAAACATTTCTCCTACAAAATGGAACATGAGTTAACCATGATGGACCTTTGCAACAATATAAAAAATCAAGGGAAAGTTTTTCATCATTCCCCCAATGATGGAGAACCTTGACTAGTATATTTCTATAGCCAATATTAGAAAAATGTGTACACATATTTGTTACTTGTTGGAGTTGATAGTGAACCCCACAACTCCGAGAAATCACTTGCAACCAAAATTCCTATCACAAACAATATAATAAAGCAATGATTATGCTCATGCAACCTTGATAAGAGAGTTTGACCCACACAAGCATCTAATATTGAGATTAACTTGTAATTGTATTGAATAAATACTTAAATGATTGATTATAATGAATGAGAATCCTTATAAAAGTAAAAATCAAACCCTAGATGATGGTTTGCTTAGATTGTGACATGTGTTATCATCCCATGCAAGGATACAACTCAGCCTATAAATAGCCCAATCTAATAATAAAAAATACTCCCAAGTTTAGTTTAAGTAATTAAATTAATAAGGGACCTAATAATTAATTAATGATTAATTAATATAAAGTGATGTCTTAATTACTTCCAGGTTTGCTTCTGGTTTTGCTTCCAGTTTTTCTTCTGGTTTTGCTTCTAGTTTTGCTTCCAATTTTGCTTCCAAGTTTGCTTCCACGTTTGCTTCCATTTTTGCTTCCAATTTCGCTTCCACGTTTGCTTCTGGTTTTGCTTCCAATTTTGCTTTCAAGATTGCTTCTGGTTTGCTTCTAGTTTGGCTTCCATTGTTGCTTCTAAAAATGATTCTTGTTTTGCTTTCATTTATTAATTTATTATGTTTTATTTCAATTTAATTAGTTAAATATATCATGCCTCTTAAATAACTCATATGATTATAGACTAAGTAATTTAATTATTTAACTCATATGATTAAATAACAAGATAATTATTTTTTTTGGGTTGGTAACACAAAATTTTTGTATTGCTTGTAAAGATAAAAAAGTACATCTATTGTTCAATGTCATTACCCACCAAAATTCCATAGCAAACAAAAAAAATAGAGGCACCTTAACGTGCAGAGTAAAACATTAAATAAACCCCGTAACCCTTGTAACTGTTTACTAGTAAAATCCTTACAAAAAATAACCACCATTAATAGTGTTTAGAGTTACATGCTTTAATACAACAAAAGTGGAGGGAGAATTCAAAATCAGTCATAGACAAACACGACCAGTCTTAATGAGCTCCACACAGACCCAACAAACGCTTGGCTATCTCCTTCAGAGGCTTCTTCTTCTGCTGCTTCCCCGACTTCTTCTGGCGCTTCCAATCCTTGCATCTCCGCCTTTGCTTGTGCTAAAACTTCTTCAAACTCCATGATTTCGATGAAGAGTTTGAGTGATTTCCATCCCAAACGCGCTTCCTCATGGTAACGAGCTTTGTATTTTCCTTCGGGCCAACAAATAAAGGGTTTGAGCCCCAATCTCCCATAGAGATCCTCAATTTCATTATCTACTAGTCCTTCAGAATAATCTAAACCTACACCCAGAACCGCCCATTTGAGAATGGACTCCATGCTTACCAGAAAATCTTCATGCACAATTTTCTGCATCACCATCCTCACCATTTCCATTGGTTCACCTAAATCCAAGCCCCACGCCTCAATTAAGGAGTAAACATCCATGTTGGTTCGGTCTCTGTGTTTCAGAGAGCCGAAATCCCTGCCACAAATCATTTTTGCACAGTGTACTAGTTGCTCGTCGTCAACAAGGAAAAGGCCCTGCAGTCATTTTCTAGACGCCTCTCCATAAAATGGGCCCAAAGATCTTCGTGATCGGAAGGTGAAATTGGCTTCCATTTCTCTTTACAACCAGCACCACCACCATTAAATTTTGTTGCAGAGTTTTTCTCGACCCTTTCCAAATGTAATTAACACATCTTAATCGAGGGCTTGCATTTAACACCATCTTGGATTGCCCACACGGCTATTAATGAAGTACTACTTCACCACCACCCACCACCCCTGCCTTCGCTTGTCATGTAAAACCTACTCCACTTGCTTCACCACCTTGTTCATTTAAGGCGTTGTCCTCTCTTGTGTTTTCACCTAAGTCCGCTAACTTAACACCTCTAAAATCCTCCAACCTGAATTCCCCCATTTCAGCAAAATTTAAAGCCCATTTAGATAAGAAATCCACTTCCACATTACCACCTATTTTAATGTGGCTCACCATAAAACTTTCAAAAGAGCTTAAAACTTCTCTGATTTGTTCAATTACGTTCTGGAGGTGCCAAGCATTAATTTTATGTTTCATCACCGCCTGAACTATTATTGTAACATGATCATTATCTATAATTAAAACAAGTGAGTCAAATATCTATAATTTAATTGAATTTGACAACATCCATCATGAGCAGTAAATTAAAATCATCATACATAATAAATATCCATCCAAAAATCATCAACCACTTTTAATATATATAAATTGACAAGTCAATACTAATAATATCATCATCATATATAACTAAAACAAGTGAAAGTCAAATATGCCAGTACATCAAGAACATATAAAAATGATACATGTCCAACAGTCGACATAAGTGAAAATGATACATGTACAAATGATATAAATAAAATTGATAAATTATGTAACACAAACTAATACAAGTCAAGATGATACATGTTCAGATGATATAGTGAAAATGATAAATGTCAATATGATACAACTCAATAATATAGTACTGTAGGCCGTGAAAATAGTACATATGATAGTAACCATGAAAAGAGTCATCATAAAAATATATCAACAATGATCCATGATGCAGTCTATATGATCATGAATGTCACTGGTTACTACCACCAACTGTCTCATCATCATCATCATCACCATCGTGATCATCATCATCATCATCATCATCATCATCATCATCATCATCATCATCATCATCATCATCATCATCATCATCATCATCGTTGTCGTCATCATCATCATTGTCATCGGCCTCGGTGTCTTCTGTATCTACGTCATCATCATCCTTTGCCATGTGATCTGTACCGGTAGAACCAATATTTTGTGAATCTATATCATGTTGAGGATCATCCTGATCTTCTGGAAGACCCGTGTTCTGCAAAAAAAAACATTTAGAATTAAAAGTTATTATTTATTTCATGCAATAATTTATTTTTATGTTATATATCTAATATTACAACATATGAGACGAAACTATAATCATATTACATCATATAAAAGTGCACATACCATAAAAGAATTTCAAAAAAGTTACAGCTAATACTGGTGAGTTAGGAGAAACTTCAGCTTTAAAAAACAAAGCCAATTAGGTTGGCAGACTTGTGGATCAAGCCAACATTTGGTGGAAGAGGAAGAAAGATGTCTGGAACTCTGGAGGCCCACAATAATGGATTTCAGTATTCAACCATGAGAGTAGAAGAGAGAGCTGATATCATGTATCAAAACATTAAGCATGCATTCTTCCAGCCAGCGGAGAAGGAGATGATTACTTTGCTTCATTTTCATTTGCATAACCATATCACGATGTGGGAACCAAGAAGCCCAAGGATGTAAAGTTTTATGTGGAGGTAATGGATGTGGTCCAAACTTTAGGAGGGGCAAGAAGGTCAATGTATGATCTTGATGAAATTGAGGAAGAACATCAAGAGAGGGACAAGAAAAATAAAATCAATACAGAGTTTCAAGGATTTGTCAAGCGAGTAAGAGAGCTATGGGAGCAGCCTCATCTAAAATATTTTGAACTAGAGTTTGATATACCATTTAGAGAGCTTGGTTTTCATGGAGTTCCTTTCAAAGCCTCTAATTTTATTGTTCCTACGGTAAACTGTTTGGTAGAGTTGGTGGAATTACCTTTCTTAGTAATCACTATTAGTGAGATTGAGATTGTTAACCTTGAGAGAGTATGACTTGGGCAAAAGGAATTTGATATGGCTATTATTTTCAAATACTTCAAGAGGGATGTACTCCACATTGACACCATTCCTCAATCTTCACTTGATTCAACATCAAGGAATGGCTGAACTCCATGGATATAAAGTATTATGAAAGCAAAATGAACTTGAACTAGCGGCCAATTTTGAAGAGTATTACTAATGATCCAGATAAATTTATTGAAGATGGTGGTTGGGAATTTTTGAATATGGAAGCTAGTGATTCCAATTTTGATAATTTAGAAGAGTCAGATCAAGGATATGAACCCTTTGATGTAGAAGAGGAATCAGAATCATATTTCATGTAGCCACCATCAAGAGTGTTACAAGCCAACAAGATGGAGGGAATTCTTATATAAGGATAATTTTCAATGTTGTAGGTACCGGCTTTAATGCCAACTACAATGGCAACATTGAAATTCCCTAGTAGTATTTATGTTAAGTAAATTTCCTTTAGATGTAAGGATTCAAAGCACATCAACCATGTGGTAAAAATGATTAAATCCCAGAGATGATCTGTAGCAATGAAAGAGTCTAAAAAGGTAGAGAGAGCTACACTAGTGACTCAAGGGAAACTTTAGCTTTCAAAAACAAAGTCAATTAGGTTGGCAGACGTGTGGATTAGACCAACATTTGGTGGAAGAGGACAAAAGATGACTGGAACTTTGGAGGCCCACCATAATGGATTTCAGTATTCAACCATGAGAGTAGAAGAGAGAGCTGATATCATGTATCAAAACATTAAGCATGCATTCTTCCAGCCAGCGAAGAAGGAGATGATTATTTTGCTTCATTTTCATTTGCATAACCATATCAGGGCATGGGAACCAAGAAGACCAAGGATGTACAGTTTTATGTGGAGGTAATGGATGTGGTCCAAAATTTAGGAGGGGCAAGAAGGTCAATGCATGATCTTGATCAAATTGAGGAAGAATAACAAGAGAGGGACAGGAAAAATAAAATCAATACAGAGTTTCAAGGATTTTTCAAGTGAGTAAGAGAGCTATGGGAGCAACCTCATCTAAAATATTTTGAACTAGAGTTTGATATACCATTTAGAGAGCTTGGTTTTCATGGAGTTCCTTTCAAATCCTCTGATTTTATTATTCCTACGATAAACTGTTTGGTAGAGTTGGTGGAATTACCTTTCTTAGTAATCACTATTAGTGAGATTGAGATTGTTAACCTTGAGAAAGTATGACTTTGGCAAAAGGAATTTTATATGGCTATTATTTTCAAAGACTTCAAGCGGGATGTACTCCGCATTGACGCCATTCTTCAATCTTCCCTTGATGGCATCAAGGAATGGCTGAACTCCATGGATATAAAGTATTATGAAAGCAGAATGAAATTGAACTGGCAGCCAATTTTGAAGAGTATTACTGATGATTCAGATAAATTTATTGAAGATAGTGGTTGGGAATTTTTGAATATGGAAGCTAGTGATTCTGATTCTGATAATTCAGAAGAGTCAGATCAAGGATATGAACCCTCTGATGTAGAAGAGGAATCAAAATCATATTTCATGTAGCCACCATCAAGAGTGTTACAAGCCAACAAGATGGAGGGAATTCTTATATAAGGATAATTTTCAATGTTGTAGGTATCGGCTTTAATGCCAACTACAATGGCAACATTGAAATTCCCTAGTAGTATTTATGTTAAGGAAACTTCCTTTAGATGCAAGGACTCAAAGCACATCAACCATGTGGTACAAATGATTAAATCCCAGAGATGATCTGTAGCAATGAAAGAGTCTGAAAAGGTAGAAAGAGCTACACTGGTGACTCAGGAGAAACTTCAACTTTCAAAAACAAATTCAATTAGGCTGGAAGATGTGTGGATCAGGCCAACATTTGGTGGAAGAGGAAGAAAGATGATTGGAACTCTGGAGGCCCACCATATTGGATTTCGGTATTCAACCATGAGATCAGAAGAGAGAGCTAATATCATGTATCAAAACATTAAGCATGCATTCTTCCAGCCAGCAGAGAAGGAGATAATTACTTTGCTTCATTTTCATTTGCATAATGATATCATGGCGTTGGAACCAAGAAGACCAAGGATGTCCAATTTTATGTGGAGGTAATGGATGTGGTCCAAACTTTAGGAGTGGCAAGAAGGTCAATGTATGATCTTGATGAAATTGAGGAAGAATCGCAAGAGAGAGACATGAAAATAAAAATCAATACAGAGTTTCAAGGATTTGTCAAGCGAGTAAGAGAGCTATGGGAGTAGCCTCATCTAAAAGATTTTGAACTAGAGTTTGATATACCATTTAGAGAGCTTGGTTTTCATGGAGTTCCTTTCAAAGCCTCTACTTTTATTGTTCCTACGGTAAACTGTTTGGTAGAGTTGGTGGGATTACCTTTCTTAGTAATCGCTATTAGTGAGATTGAGATTGTTAACCTTGAGAGAGTAGGACTTGGGAAAAAGGCATTTCATATGGCTATTTTTTTCAAATAATTCAAGTGGGATGTAATCCACATGTACGCCATTCCTCAATCTTCACTTGATGGCATCAAGGAATGGCTGAACCCCATGGATAAAAAGTATTATGAAAGCAGAATGAACTTGAACTGGTGACAAATTTTGAAGACTATTATTGATGATCTAGATAAATTTATTGAAGATGTTGGTTGGGAATTTTTGAATATGGAAGCTAGTGATTCTGATTCTGATAATTCAGAAGAGTCAGATCAAGGATACAAACCCTCTAATGTAGAAGAGGAATCAAAATCATATTTCATGTAGCCACCATCAAGAGTGTTACAATCCAATTAACAAGATGGAGGGAATTCTTATATAAGGATAATTTTCAAAGTTGCAGGTACCAGCTTTAATGCCAACTATAATGACAACATTGAAATTCCCAAGCAGTATTTGTTGGCAAAACAAGGATAGACAACTGAGAGGGGGGAATGAATAAGTTGTCACAGATTATTTAAACTTTTCAATCTTAACTCAAACTTAACTTAACCCAATTTTGGATCTGATGCATGAACAATAGACCATAAACAATCAACACATCAAAAACACAAAAAAAACCAAGATTTTTGTACATGGAAACCCTGTTAGGGGAAAAACCATGGTGGATGTTAGTCCACAAGATTATACCCTGTTAAAAAGTATAAGAATAATAATGGGAATGCACATGCATTTAGGCACACTGCCTAGAACTCACTGCTCAAATACAAGAGGGCTCACTACCCAAGAAAGAGAAATACAGATTAGATCTGCAGGGTATGAACTGAGAAAATAGCTTCTTCAAAAGCTGATTACAGTTCTGATTAAGCAAAAAAACACTCCTTCACACTTCGCTCAAACTTTTTCACACTCGGCTATGCAATCGAATGATATTCATAGATACACACATAGGAGCACACCGAGTACCTTTCAATTTGAACAAAAAAATACTCTTATATATCTACAACATGAATTTCATCAACAACTTTGTGGGCCAAAATACATATGAAAATATAAAACATATATGCAATGTCGGCCCAAATTTAAAAAATAAATTTTCAGTGCAAATCAAGCACCGCCAGACAATATTATATTGTGGCCCAAAACAACAACCTCAAGTGTGCCAAACATTCAAATTTTAATCTCCAAGGATCCACAACACGTTACAACCACCATGTCGGCCAAGAACATGAAAAATTGAACACATATGAGAAAAATCTTCGACCACAAACACACCAATCAGCGCGGACATGCAATGAAGGTAGAGAATGATATAGGAACATCCACAAGCAACAAGAACCAACATAGAAACATCCGTAGCAACTGAAATTACTAGAATCATATCAACTTCACTCAGGAATACTAATTGAAACCTCAGAAAAACTGTCAGAACACAACTGTTCATAACACAATCAAAACTTCACGCGGACCTCTAAAACTTCCGGTGGATAAAATAGATACTCTAAAAAATAAACCCTTTAGTCCACAAAAGTTGATCATCGACATACGGATCAAGACACCTTCATGACCTTCACTGTTCCTCTAGCAACCTGCAACATTTTCTTTAACAATTTTCTCAATATCCTCGACATATACAACCTTCAATACATCAATGCTAATAGTGTTGACATCAATGAAAACCACATATCAACAACACAACCACAACATCCAACAATCTACCCCTTTGGAATTGATGGCAACACATGATGTGAAAAACACTATCAACGCAACTCACAATCAACACTTACTCCCCCTTAGATTTTGACTCTTCTTCCTTAACCTCTTCTACAAGATCTTCACCCCACAAGGCTCTTCTCCCCAGATAAGCAATAGTTTTTCACATGACTCTTCTCCCCCTTTGAAATCAATGGCAATGATAAAAATTATCTTCCCACATACAAGCTTTGAACCACATATCTGCACATCTGATTACTACCCTTGAGTAGCAGCCACAGAAACATCAATCTGGATCAGAATATAGCTTTGAAGCATACAAATTGATGCAAGTAAATGCATCTCTAGTTCATATCAGGAGGGGTAATCACCCCTAGCATTCCTCTGAGATAATCAAAATTATCCTTTGGAAATGACTTAGTGAAAATGTCTGCAATCTGTTCTTTGGTAGGCACATACTCCAATCTAACTTCTTTCTCATTCACTTTTTCACTTAGGAAATGAAACTTGATTGATATATTCTTGGTCTTAGAGTGTAGCACTAGATTCTTTGATATGTTTATTGCACTTGAGTTGTCACAGTATATGGCAATAGGTTCATCATATACTACTCTGATACCTTTTAGCATATGTTTCATCCACATCACTTGAGTACAATTATTTGTAGCAGCAATATACTCTGCCTCAGTAGTAGATAGGGAAATGGAATTCTGCTTTTTACTCAACCAAGACACCAGATTCTTCCCTAGGAAGAAAGCACTACCACTAGTACTTTTCCTGTCATCTACATCTCCTACCCATTTTTCATTAGTATATGCACTCAGAGTAAGATCATCATCTTTAGGATACCAAAGCCCAAAATAAACTATTCCTTTCAGATATCTGAAAATTCTCTTTACAATAGTCACATGAGATTCTTTTGAATCAGCCTAAAATCTAGCAACCATATATACAACATTCATGATGTCTGGTTTGGTCTGAGTTAAGTAGAGCAATCCGCCAATCATTGACCTATATCTTGTTTGATTTTCCTTAGGAGAATCATCATTCTATGTTAACTTGCATCCAATTACCATGGGTGTACCAACAGGCTTTAAGTCTTCCATGCCAAACTTCTTCAGTAGCTCTTTCACATATTTGGACTAAGATATGAAAATCCCATTGTCTATCTGAGTGACTTGTAATCCCAGAAAGAACTTCATCTCACCAATCATACTCATTTCAAATTCACTTTTCATTTCATCAGCAAACTTCATACATAAATCATCATCTCCTCCAAAAATAATGTCATCAACAAAGACTTCAATAATCAACTCTTTATCATGATCCAACTTAAAATACAAGTTGCTATTAGCAGTACCTTTATTGAATCCAAGCTTCAGTAAGTATTTATGCAGTCTAGCATACTAGGCTCTAGGAGCTTGCTTGAGTCCATATGGAGCTTTCTTTAATTGACAAACCATGTCTTCCTTGTCATTCCGTTGAAATCCATCTAACTATTCAACATATACTTCTTCTTCTAACTCACCATTTAGAAAAGCTGACTTCACATCCATTTGATAGACTTTATAGTTCTTATATACAACATAAGCAAGAAATAATCTTACAACTTCAATTTTGGCAACAGGGGCAAAGGTTTCTTCAAAATCAATACCTTCCATTTGTGAATACCCTTTACATACTAGTCTTGCTTTATTCTGGATCACTTCACCTTGTTCATTTAGCTTATTCTGAAAGACACATTTAGTACCAATCACATTTTTATATTTAGGTCTGGGAACAAGAATCCATGTATCATTATTTTCAATCTGCATTAGTTCTTCCTTCATAGCTTCCATCCAGTATTCATCATTGCAAGCTTCATTGACATTTTTAGGCTCAATCTTGGAAATCAGGCAATACTCTTCTGCAATCCTTCTGGTTTGCACACCTTTATTCTTGTCTCCTATAATTTTATTTTTAGAATGATTCAATCTCACATGCCTCAGAGTTTTAGAATTCACTCGCACTTCTGGTTCTTTTGTTCTTTCTTCTTCACTTCCATTTGTCTCTCCTTCTTAACTTTCTTGATTTTCCAGAATGATTTGAGCTTGATTATATGTCTGAGCATTCTTCCCTTTGTTTGTACTATCTTGCTGGTCATCTAAATCATATCCACATTGTCTAGATGATCTAGCAGAATCCTCATCAACTCTGACATTTTCACTTTCAACCATTTTTCTTGATCTTCTGTTATAGCACCGTCAAGCCTTGCTCTTGGTAGAGTAACCTAGAAATATTCCTTCATCACTCCTTGCATCAAACTTTCCTATTTCCTCATCTCTCCTAATGTAGCATTTGCTTCCAAAAATCTTGAAATATTTAATAGTAGGCTTATAACCAAACCATAGCTCAAAAGGAGTTTTACCAGAAATACCATTAACATTTACCCGATTTAAAGTGTACACAACAATGTTTATAACTTCTCTCCAATAGATGTGAGGCACATTTCCTTCAATCATCATTGTTCTAGTAGCATCTAGAATTGTTCTGTTCTTTCTCTCTACAACTCATTCTGTTGAGGGGTTCGGGGAGCAGAAAACTGTCCCTTGATTCCATGCTCTTCACAAAAGGAATCGAAATTCTTGGAGGTGAACTCACCACCTCTATTTGACCTTAGGAATTTAATCTTCAAACCTTTCTCATTCTCTACCATAGCTTTTGAAACTTTTGAACTTCTTTAATGCTTCACATTTTTCTTTTAAGAAAGCAACCCATATCATCCTAGAGTAATCATCAATAAGCAGCATAAAATACCTTTCTCCTTGTAGAATTATGATTCTAGAGGGACCACATAGATCAGTATGCATCAGCTCGAGTACTCCATTAGAATGATGCTTTTTACTCTGAAAAGAGACTCTAGTCTGTTTACCCATCTGACACTCCTTGCATATTGTGTTAGCAGGTTTTACTAGCTTAGGTAGATCTCTTACTGCTTGAATGGAACTTACCTTGACAATGCTATCAAAATTCACATGACAAAACCTCCTATTCCATAACGAGATTTCATCTACTTGAGCAATTAAACAACTTACATTACCAACACTTAGGTGAAAAATATTACCTCTTGTCTTTGTACTTGAAGAAATCATATTTCTAGAGCTTCCAAGTATCCTGCATCTTCCATCTTTGAACTAAAGATCATAACCCTTTTCCACCATTTTTCTGACACTCAACAAGTTATGCTTTAAGCCTTCAACATAAAGGACATCATCAATGTTATGTTTACCACCAAAACAAATAGATCCTCTACCACAGATCACACCAACATTGTTATCTCTGAATCTTACAACCCCACCATCATATTTCTCTAGACTTACAAATTTGCTTTTATCACCAATCATATGATGTGAGTGTTCCCTGTCAATAAGCCACTCATCCTTCTCTTCAATTTGGGCTGCAAGAGCTTTCTCAACTTTAGTAGATTCAGTAGCCACTGTACCATTTTCCTTGATAGCAATGAAGACCCATTCATCTTCATTTCCATTTTCTTTATCAGATTCTTCATTAGTCACACCTTCTTCAGAAAAATAACACTTCTTTTGAAATCTAGGTTTGTATGGCTTAGACCTAGGAACCCTTTTAGGACACCTTGAAGAAAAATGACCTATTTTACTACAAGAGAAACATTTAATAGGAAACTTTCCTTTATAATTACCTTGTCCTTTGCCTTCTTTCTTCACAATCAATGCTTCCAGCTCTTCAACCTCTCTTTCTTCTTCTTCAAGCTGTTTCATCTCTTCCTCATATTTGAATGTCTTTCTAGAACTTTCTCCTGGATCATCTCTTTGCATGTTTCTTTTGAATAAAGAATCCTTAAGCACAGATTCAGTCTTAGGTGCAAAATCACCAAATTCACTTAATTCAAAGGCAACAAGTTTACCAATTAGCATATCCCTTGTCACATTTGTTACTGATCTAAATTCTTCAATAGCATGAGCTTTTGATTTGTAGGAAGGAGGAAATGATCTAAGCACTTTAGCTAAAATTTCTTGCTCATCCATGGTACCACCAGCACATCTAATACCCATCACAATTTCATTTACTCTTTGCATAAAAGAAGAAATATTTTCATCTTCACCCATCTTCAAATTTTCATACTTTCCTTTCAAACTCTGTAGCTTAGAGACCTTCACATGTACATCTCCTTCATACAAAGTCTCCAACTTCATCCACATCTCATGAGCTATCTTCAGACCTATCAAATTTGTCATTTCTGAATCTGTCAGAGCACTCAACAAAGTTTCCATAGCCTTGATATTATTCTCAGCATCTTTAATCTCATCAGGAGTGGAAGGACCATTCTGAGGAATAGTATATTTGTTCTTTATAATCTTCCAGAAGTGTTCACCTAAACATCTCAAATGACATTCCATTCTGGTTTTCCACAGGGAGTAGTTTGTTCCATCAAATCTAGGGTTGTCCTTCTTATATGATGCCATCACAGACCACCTCAAGCTTTTAAAATTCTTCAGAGGAACCTGCTCTGATACCAATTGTTGGAAAAATAAGGATAGATAATTAAGAGGGGGGGTTGAATCAGTTGTCACAAATTATTTAAAATTTTCAATCTTAACTCAAACTTAACCCAATTTCAGATCTGATCATGAACAATAGACCATAAACAATCAACACATCAGAAACACAAAGAACACCAAGATTTTTTTACGTGGAAACCCTGTTATGGGAAAAACCATGGTGGATGTTAGTCCACAAGATTATACCTTGTTAAAAGTATAAGAATAATAATGGGAATGCACATGAATTTAGGCACACTGCCTAGAGCTCACTGCTCAAATACAAGAGGGATCACTGCCCAAGAAAGTGAAATACAAATTAGATCTGCAGGGTATGAACTGAGAAAATAGCTTCTTCAAAAGCCTAATTACAGTTCTGATTAAGCACATAAACACTCCTTCACACTTCGCTCAAACTTCTTCACACTCTACTCTGCAATCAAATGATATTCGTACATACACACATATGATCACACCGAGCAGCTTTCAATTTGAACAAACAACCACTCTTATATATCTGCAACATGAATTTCATCAACAAATTTGTCGGCCAAAATACATATGAAAATATAGAACATATATGCAATGTCGGCCCAAATTTACAAATAAATTTTTAGTACAAATCAAGCACCGTTAGCCAATATTATATTGTGGCCCAAAAAAACAACCTCAAGCATGCCAAACATTCAAATTTTAATCTCCAAGGATCCACAACATGTTACAACCACCATGTCGGCCAAGAACATGAAAACTTGAACACATATGAGAAAAATATTCGACCACGAACACACTGATCAACGTGGACATGCAACGAAGATAGAGAATGATCTAGAAACATCCACAAGCAACAAGAACCAACATAAAAACATCCGTAGCAACTGAAATTACTAGAATCATATCAACTTCACTCAGGAATACTAACTGAAACCACATAAAAACTGTCAGAACACAACTGTTCATAACACAATCAAAACTTCACACAAACCTCTTAAACTTTTGGTGGATAAACTAGATACTCTCAGCAATAAACCCTTTAGTCCACAATAGTTGATCATCGACATACAGATCAAGACACATTCATGACCTTCACTGTTTCTCTGGCAACCTGCAACATTTTCTTTAACAATTTTCTCAATATCCTCGACATATACAACCTTCAATACATCAATGCTAATAGTGTTGACATCAATGACAACCACATATCAGCAACACAACCACAACATCCAACAATATTTATTTTAAGGAAATTTCCTTTAGATGCAAGGATTCAAATCACATCAACCATGTGGTACAAATGATTAAATCCCAGAGACGATCTGTAGCAATGAAAGAGTCTGAAAAGGCAGAGAGAGCTACATTGGTGACTCAGGAGAAACTTCGGCTACATTGGCTGAACTCCATGGATATAAAGTATTATGAAAGTAGAACGAACTTGAACTGGTGGCCAATTTTGAAGACTATTACTGATGATCCAGATAAATTTATTGAAGATGGTGGTTGGGAATTTTTGAATATGGAAGCTAGTGATTCTGATTCTAATAATTCAGAAGAGTCAGATCAAGGATAAGAACCCTCTGATGTAGAAGATGAATCAGAATCAAATGAGGAAGGTTCAGAAGATGAATCTCTTGTGGAGTCAGAGGAGGATGAAGAAGAAGAAGATTCTGAAGAGGAGGAAGGTAAAACATGGGATGAATTAGAAGCTAAAGCTAGAATGTAGATAAGGAAAAAGGAGACGAGTCTGACAGTGAAGAGGAAAGGCGACAACGAAAGGTAAAAGCTACAAGGAAGTCTCGGGCACCTGATATTAGAGATTCAAGAAGAATTCCTACCAAGAGGCATAAAGTCAGATGAATTGAGTTCATCTACATCCTTCTACTATTTATCATAAATGATCATCTTGTAATCATAAGATTTGAGCTCTATTTACTCATCCTATGCATCAATAAACAACTCAACACAAGAGATGCAAATTGACATATTAACACAACAATATCCAACTAAGTTATTGAAACTCAACTATTGATACCTTGTTCTCCATCCAGATTACAAAATCATTCCACTTTTTGTTTTGTAACATATTCTTTTCAAATTGCTTTGGATGGCAGCCATATTTCTCCTCCTGTCAAAACATGGCACATGGACTAGTTAAAATAATTAATATGCAATCATTTACTTTTTCCAAGGAAATTAAAAAATATATCATTTAACATATTAAATATACTTACAAATGTATAGATCAAGGCCTGTAAACCTTTCTGGCCACTGCGATGCGTGGCACAAAGTTTCTCAAGCCTAGCCTTGGAGGCATTGTCCTGAAACATATACTAATTCAATTTAACTATGCACAAATAAAATTTAAATATCGTTTAATAAATTTGATATAATCTTATGAGAAAATTCAAATACCTGTGTACTCTCCTAACCGGACTTCCTCCGTGCATCAAACTTCTCATATGCTTAAATTACAAGATCTTTCCATACTTTCACACTTACATCAATTGACCTTATTTTTTGCCTTAGCTCATGAGGGATTTTTTTTATCTTCTTTGTTTGGTTGCACTGAAATCTCTTGCAGTTTTGAGACATTCATAGCTTTATCTTCTTTACAGGCCAACCTGTGCCAAAATCAGTCTCCATGTCATGGATAACTACTTTTTTCAGTTGCATGGGTATCTGTGAAAATGGAAAATGTAGATGGTCTTTGAACCATTGAAGGCATGATTCCTTCAACCTATTCACAAAAATTTTCCCAGCATTCGTCATTCAGACTTCCCTTGAAACCACCTCATATTCTATCTTCGTATTGTAGCTACCAATGCAAGATTGATAACATGGTGTGGTGGAAGAAGTCTTTGTCCCAGAAGTGGAAGTCTCCACTCCCTATTCCACATTCTTGAGTTTACTGTCACTGATTTCCTCCTGGATCTTTTGCTCGATCCAGGACTGGTTGGGGAATCAATTGATTCCCTTTGAAACAATTGATTTGTTTGCAATGTTTGAGGGGCGTTACCATATTGTTTTTCTATGTATCTGGCAAGTGTTGTCCAGTCCACATTAACCAATTTGTTCACTGCCTCTACCCCCAATATGGAAGCCAATTCCTCTTTATCTTTGTCAGTCTCATGTCCCTATATATATACATTTAAATTATATTTCTTCTTTTAAATTTAGAAATAAAAAACTAAAAAGTAAAATTCAAAGAAACAATGGAAACATTTACAAATCTATAAATTGACAATGAATTACCACATTGTGGCCAGAGTATGCTGACAATGCTCGCTTCCCTCCATTGCTTGACATTTTGAGGTGACCTAGGGAAAATTATTTTTGTCTAGTATGTGGAGGAAAACGAAGTACACACTGTTAGGTATGAAAGTTTTGTTTTGTGGGAAAATATGTTCGCTGGGTTTGCTTAGTGTTGATAACCTAGGGAAAATATGTTTGCTCAATTTTCTTAGTGTTGATAACCTTATCATGAAAACTCTTTCATAATGCAATCTTGCATGAATTTGTCATGGCATTGGTGACTATGGTGCAGCTGGGCAAAACCAAGCAGTTTTTGCATTTATTTTCAGCAGTTGCTCAGCAGTGATCGACCCAATTCCCAGATTTTCCAAGCAGTTCACTATTTCGTTGATACCCAGGTTAGGGAAAGAATAAAGAGGCATGTCACTTCGTGGTATAATATTTTGAGCCAAAGCTCAAATGGGTAGGGTACATTTTTTTGTTGGTTTCTCAAAGGTTTTACAATTTATAATGATGGGACAATTTAGAGGTTTCCTGGACTGGTTAGGACACAAACCAGTAAACAATAACAAATTCAAATGCAATACAAAGAGCAGTAAACAATCACGAATTCAACCAAGAAATATAAAATTGTAACCTTACCTATGGTGTCGCAAACTAAATCAAATTTCTCATCAGTTGTTGGTAGCGCCCTGCTATCTTCCTTTGCGCAACATTTTTCCCTTTTTTGTCGTTTGATTTCTTCCTTCACGCAGGAAATTTTTAAATTTTTGATTTTGATTCATTAGTTGATGCTTTAGTCGGCATTAGTTAATGCCAACTTTAGTGTCGAATTTTGGCTGTTAATGTAATCTGTTTGGGACGTATAAGGCGACGTCAAGTGCACCTAATTTAGCACTTATCATTGCTGTATAGTGACTGCTTTCATTGTTGTGTATCACAAGATCCACCATGTAGAGAGGACGTGGACGACGTAGAAATACTAAATTGCTGAGAGGAAAGTGGGTGGAAGTAGATGAGACAACAAAATCTGCAGATACAATAGAGGTAAGAAGAGAAAGCAACCTTAACCAAAGGAGGAAGGTGTTTATGAATTCACAAATGCTACAACGTAGAGGAGATAAAGTCATTTTTTTGTCCATGAGGCCTCTGAGGTCAAAATTATTGGTTGAAAATGCACAGGAATGGTGATTAAATGTGATTCTATGATCAAGGGAAAAGTTTGAAAATTAGGATAGCCAAAACATGATATTTATATGTCAAATATATGACTAAAGTGAGGTTTTGTGTTGGACAGCAGATTCGTTGAAATGATATAATTGGTGTACTAAACATTATTTACTATGTTGTGTATTATAGGGGTGAGATGAGGCCATGGCAACAAATCATGTCATATCAAATGAGGACACAACGAATGAAGCGGGACATTAGGTACTGAAATTTTGACTTAACTTAGGACAAAATGATCTGATGGAATTTTGTGATACGTCCATATTTTTTCATAGTATTATTGAAATTTATAATATATTATCCAATCTTGACATAAATTAATGCATGTTGTTGATTATTTTAGATGGAGATTGGAGCAAATGCAGAGCCTAAGCATTCAACTAGCAAAAAAACAAGATATGTATGTGGATGTGGACCTAAAACTGTTAAATCACGTAGACGACAGTGGGTGGAAAAGGATACGACAATGGATACTGTAGACACAACAAATGATTGCACTGAAGAAGAGGTAGGTCAGGACTATAGTACATGGGATGAATAATTTGAGAAAATTGTTGTTTGTGGATGCTCTGTATGTCGTGAAAAGAAACAATTCAAACGAGGGATTGTACAAAGACATTACATAAATGATGAGCTTCCAGTCGATAGTATGCCTCCTACAATCGATTCAAATCCAATAGGAATTGTGGTGAGGAATTTTCCAATTTGATATAAATAACATGTATACTTCGTTTAAACATTGTTTTATATTATTTAAATAACTATTTTTTTCTTAATGGATACTTGCAGGATAAAGTTCTTGGTTTAAAGTTTTCTAGATCACCGACTTCCAACCTAGAGGGCAATGATCATTTATCAGATGATACATCTAAAAAAAATATGTGCCAATATACCAGCTCGGAAGATGAGGAATTGACAAAAATAAGTAACAAAACAAGAATTGGTGTGAAGATGCATAAATTTCTTAAAGACAAGGGGAAAATGGACTACATATGCTATGAGAATGAATGTGATGGAGATGATGACTTGCCCCCGAGTTTGAGATCAATTTACAAAGAGACATTTGATCGTCGACTATATTGTGCTTGGCCTATTGATCAACAACTACCTAGAGTATACGAGGTGTTTCAATTTTGGGGATACAACTACATGATATGACCCTCCAATATTCATGGAGTGAATCTAGGCCTCTTTATTGTCCAAAATGTACATGTGGGATCCAAACATAAAAAAAATTCATAACAAACCACTAGGAGATTAATGCCATATTATGGTCCATCATATTACAGTAGTGAATGGAGAAGGCTAGCAAAATATAAGCCTAGCATGTTAGCATATGGTCTAAATTTGAATATGTGTACACATCGTCTCCAATTGGAAAGTGGAAAAGAAATGAATAGAGGTCATATTATGTATATAGATGGATGTGCAGGCACACAAAAATATTGTAGGATTTATAAATAGTAGTAAGGGAAGGGACCCTACTGTAAGACCGAATTGTCAATTTGTTGAGGTCATAAATGATAAAGATGGAGATATGGAAAGAGAGGTTGATAGATTGATAATGGTTGAGGCTATTATGGAACTTACCATTGGGGATGAGTTATTCATTGATTACCCCTTCTTAAAATGCACTCTTGTGTGGAAGAAGAGGGAAGAACAAGGTCTCCCTAAGGATGTTCTTAAGGGCAGAAAACCAAAGAATAATAAATGAGTGTGGATTGATGTTTTATAAACTATGTTGTCAAAATTATGTTTTATAGCAATTATTGTATAAAAAAGGTAGTCTATAAAATAATGTTCCATTATTCAATTGATGTATATATGTTCATACAATTTATATAATGTCTAATATATGTATGTCGTTCATGTGCAAGAATTTTTCTATGAAGATATTTTGGACTCGAAATGGATATTTTTGGTACATTATGGTCCAAGATTAAGGAATGTATTTGAAAATGCATTAGTGGATACTAAGCAAAACAATGATGGCCAAAAAAATGAGTGAGAGGGATTAGAGAACATCGAATAAATTGACATCCATGATGATGTTGAAGATGGTTATGTTCAGGCACAAGAAGACAACAATCCAGAGTTAGATGATGTTATGGAAGAAAACAATATGGATGGTATAAAAAATGATGATCCAAATACATCTGGTAACAATATAGATGGTCTACAGTCAAATTTCAATGAAGATGAAGACGATGGAGGTCAAGATGAGGATGATGACACTATTAAATACTTGAAAGAACATATGAACATTGACAATGATACACTGGATGACATTGTAGCAGACAATAATGTTAATGACCAAGACTTCTAAATTTTTAGAATTATTTTCAATCCATGTTTAAAAAAGGATGATTCTTATGGCCTAAACTTTGAAATGCTTCAGTAATATTATGTTGTACTTGGACAATTGAAATCCTATTTTATTCTCCTATCAAGCTTTTTTATTTTCCATTATAATTCTAGACCAAACAACATTTGCGGGGATGGCCTTTACACCAATCTTAATTTGTATGAAGTTCACGAACCTATTGTCAAGTAGTAAATTCCTTTCATAGACAGGAAATTTAAAGGCTTCATTTAAGAAAAGATAAGTAGTCTCTTTTTGAGGGTAATCCACATGCAAAAAGTAAAAAGCACATAAAAAAAAATTGTACAGTAGAAAATCAGATTCAATCAGTTATGTCTTATTTTGCTTGCACACTTATCTGAAAGACATAGGGTATTCACCATACATTTCCCTTGACAAAGAAAACATGTGCTTTCATTTATTTTTACTGTATATCGTAGAAGTGAAATTGTTGTTACATAATGATGCACTGAGAAAATAATATATACAAAAAAATGCAAAGAAAATGTTTGAAATTTAACATGCAACCTACTGTGTTGTGCTAAAAGGAATCAAGATTAACTAGGACAAGAAATAAAAAATAAAATTTTGATGATTGTACTTAAAAGTGAACATGATATGAAAAGTGTGGACAATGATAGTGCTGAAATTGAAAACCCTGATTCTAATGATATTACTGTTTTATGTCATTCGAGATCAAGAGCATATACAATTTTATATACATAGAAAATGAACATTTGAAACTAGTAAACTGAAAATGTAAACACTGTAAGATTTTTCCTTAAACAATAATTCACATACTCACTTACAAAAAAGGGTGAAGCATTTTTTATTCAAACTCCGTTTTATTTAATAGACATAACAGTAAAATAATATTTACAGGTACAAGAATATATACATTGTTTCATAGAAAATAAGGAATGTTTCATAGAATATACAAGTACAAGAATATAGCATCATCATCATATCCTTAATTACCTATTGAAATATCCTTAAATTGTTCAATCTTTGGTATGAATTGTTGGCAAAAAAAATTAGGATTACTTGGATTCTTCTTCCATTCATTTTGTATCAACATATGTTCGTGAAGACACAAAAGTTAATAAAATATTAATGCACGTAACTCACACAATTATTTAAATAAGCAACTTTGTTAACTTTATTATTTTTAAATAGTTTCCATTTTTATGTTGAACATGTGACAAGGCAAAATAAGCTCAAATTTTCAAAATTTTTAGCAGCTCTACCAACATCCACAATAAATGCTTTACTGTATCAGCGTATTCATTCGCATATGCACAATATTGAGGCTCAATAACTAATATTCATTCAAATATAAGAAGAAATAAGTATGACAAACAAAAGAAAAATACAAAATGATAACACAGTCATGGAGAATCTCTGATAATAAGATGTTCTCCATTATATTGCTTCAATTGATATATATTAATAACAAAAGTCTTCAAAATGGAAATGATATATGATGATGATAATTTAAAACTAGGCCTTGGTTTCCTATTTATATAGGAAGCAACAAGCTATAGGCCTTTTACAAAAAGAAATGACCTTTCATAACTACTTCTTTTACTAACAACTATTTAATTAGCATAATTAAGGAAATAACAAGACTTAAGACATTTTGACATATGGTTCCATTATTCAACGTAGAAGACCCGTGATCATTGATTTGGAAAAGTATTCCTCTCCATGATGAACGTCCAAATGCTCTCGCCTTCGGTGTGCTATTCTTCTAAAACCAAATACTTTTCCTCCCATTGATACACCGTAAAATTTGATGGCCACTTATATTCCTGGATCTTTTGCATGTTTGCAAGATGAGTTTTCCATCGACTATCTAGTAATGCCTTTGTATCATTGACAAACTTTAGGTGTCCCACATCAAGAACAATCAACCCATCCATGATCTAATTTAGCCTGGGAAGACTGGTATCATCATCCTCCTGTATACAAGTTACACACTTATGAACAACCTAATTGAATTCTTTCTTCCACTTATCCAAGTCCTTCAACTGATCACCATCTCTCACAATTTCAGGTATATACCACTATTTCCAGGTATGGAATAAATCCATTCGTGTTACAATCTTTTTATCAAACCATTTTACATATTGAAATTCATCAATAATCATCTTCACAGTTTGTTCAGTTGGATTTAATGTTGTGGGTGCATCAGGACTTCTTTGTAGAACTTTGCATAACTTAGCCAATGTGTGGTGAATAGGCTGCCACCTTTTGAACAAAGGATCTAATACAAGCATATGTGTCTTTATTTGATCCATTGCCTGCTGAATTGTTTTATAACTATCATGCACATTCTCCAGTTTATCCATAACTGATTTTATCCTGTGCTCAAGAATCTTTTCCATAACTTCACAAATCCATTTTTTCACTTCATCTTGGGTTTGATTGCTGGCCTTCTTTACATCATCCACTTCCTTCTCTGGAGTTTTTACCTGTTCTGCAGAAATGTTCTTCACAATATCCATTGGAGCAATAGGAGGCCTGTATAACACCATCTCCTTGCTTTGTGAGGGTCCTGCTCCTCTTAATTGTTCTTTCAATTTGAAATTCTCCATGAACAGTTTATTAACTTCATCATTTAAGAACCTTTATTCTTTTTCATACTCCTTCAATCTGTCTTCTAATCCCTTAATAGTTGCTCGAGTGAACATGGATGAATGCATGGTCATTGTGGCTGCCTCTAAAGGGGTGGTATCTTGTATTGTCCTTATCATCGCTGCCCCTTTCATCCCTAGAATTACATCCAATAATTTTGGCTTCTTTGTATTTTTCTATTTGATCCATATGGCTAGGGTTTCAATCTTTGGGTTATACCCAGTTCCACTCACACCTTCATCGGAGTCAAATTCTACAACTAGCATTGGATCTTCCTGAGCCCGCACTTGATCAAGCAGAAACATTTTCTTTAATTCCAAGCTAGGGAAAATAAGCATATTGCTCTTCAAGACCATTTCTCTAGCCTTTTAGGGGCTAATGTCAATGTTTTCAACTCTTAATTCTTGGAAAGTCTGTGCTACCATTTCATTTTTCTTTGATTCTTCAATTCCTTCTTCAACTGATTCCATCCTCTCTTGAAATTATTTTATCTTCATCTTCATCCAGAAATCCTTAAACTCAAGAGTCTTAATGAATTCATCATCTTCTATGAATCTCCTGGCTACAATTTCCCTTTCATCTTCATGTACCTCTTTACTTGTTTTTTCTACATCACCCATCCTCCCATGTTTATGGTCACTGGTCTCAAGGATGGGCTGATCAACTTCAATATCACCTTTTAATGATTGCAGTACTATAGCCACTTCCTCAGTATCACCCACCTCTTTAGTATCCTCATAAAGTACTAACTGTTCAATGATTCCTATCTTCTATTTTTTGGGAGGTAATTGCTCCATAGGAGGCTCAGAGGTTTCACCTGGGGTATGCTCTACAGTTGCACCACTATTATGTTCTTTGAGATATGCTTCCTTCTTTCTGTACAAGTCTTCAAATATACCAATTATCAATTCTATCCTCTTGATGGGGTCCTTTTCCCCAACAAAGTATCCTAGGAAATCCTTAGACCTCCGCTTTGTCCTTTCTTCAAGCTTTTTCATATATTCCCATTTTTTCCTTCTACTAAATACATCATTATAAACAATGCAGTTCCTTATGACATCTTCTTCAAAATCCACTTGGTGTGGCACTGTCATTTTGGTAAGAAGATTGTGCCTTATGTTGTTCATATGATTTTCAGGGTCAAAGGCTCCTTCTTTTCCAGATTTCAATGTATATCTTGTCTTCAAATAATACTGTAACTCCTCTAGTGTGTCTGAGCCTATAGTCCAATCTTCACACTTGGTTTGGTTCGGTAGGAAAGTGCCTTTCTTCTGCTTGTGTATTACATCTTTCTCCATCCACATCATTTGCCACATAAATTCAAGAAATGCTAATATGAGGGGCACAAATTTTGGCAGTATGTGTGGAGCAACAAGGCATGCATAAACTCTTATTATTGTAACTTCCGAAGGAAGAACCAGTCTCCAAAATTGTGTGTATGACCCTGCTCTGGTCTTAAAGCCAAAGGTCTCACTAGTTGCAACATTTTGGTTCAAAATCTTGGTATTGCATACCCAAGAACTCAAAGGATTCTGTGTACAAAGTCTTCGTAGAATACAACAAAGCTTGAATTCTTGCACTGATTGTCCCAAATATAGCACCATTTTTGGACAAGTGTGGGATTCCCTTGCTCATCTACTGTAGCCAAGTCCATTATTTTAGTCCAATGGTCCCTATTCTGGTTCAATATCAGATGGCACAGTAGGGAATAGTGTTTGAATGTAATCGGTGCTCTATCCTCTATAACTTGGGAGAATTCATCATCTAACGCCTTCTCAAGGTATGAAGCAAAGTTATATTCAATATTAGTTTTAGGGTTTTGAATTCTTATGGCCATCATTCTTTAGGACTATTGGCATTTTATCTTGAGCATCTATCCCCAACACTTGGCAAAGAGCTAAATATGTATTCACAAAGTAATACTAAAAATTTGTCACATTAAATGGTTTAGTAGTGGTAGTAGAGATGGGGAATGTTTTTTTACCAATGCCTCTTTTCATATATAGGGGTACCTCATCACTTCTATAAGTATTTTTTAACCTAGCATAATCCTCCTCACTTTTCTGCAGGTTTATCCTGGTCAAAGCCTACTTGTTTAAGCCAAAAAACTCAATGATGGCTTTTTTGGTTACTTCTACCAATACTGTGCCATTTGGAAACCTTACTGTTTTGGTAGTTGAGTGATAGTGTTTGGCTAGCAGTCTGATAAATTCTACATCAAAAAACACATTTGGGACAATCAGCTTTGCTATATGCAACATCCAAGCGTTTGACACTGGAATCTTCTCATTTCTCTTACTGTAAAAATTTACCAAAATAGGTCCCATCCAGATTTGGAAATGAGGGCATCCCTACAACTTTGTGCGGTGTCCACAAGAAAATTATTATTACCCTCTTTAGTAGACCCTGGAAGTATATCTAATATGGATTGATGGAGTGGTCTCTTCTTTACTTTAGGTTCTTCATCTTAAATTTGAGGCTGACTTTCTTTTACTTCTAATTGTTTTGTTTTAGGACATAGTGCTTTCTTCTTTACTTTAGGTTCTTCATCTTTAATTTTAGGTCGACTTTATTTTACTTCTGATCATTTTCTTTTAGGAGGAATGTTTCAATTTTCTCTACTATGGCTTCAGATGACAAAACCTTGAAAGATTTTTTATATTAACATAGCTCTTTCAAAGAGTTTTCGTGCACTTACCCGAGTATTTCATGCTTGCAGGACTTCTTCTCGTATCCTTAGCTTCTTCCACGGTAGTGCACTGCAATTGAGTGCGATATTGGATGGCGCGGTATTCAGTCATATTAGTTTTGGAAACTCTTAATAATTTAATAACATTTATTGCACTGTAAATTGTAATGATGCCATGATTACCGTACTACCGCCGTCTCTTATTATACCCATTGTGGTATGGCAATTTTTTCCCCTTCTCTTCTGTTGTTTAACACACTACCACCTTGCTCAAGGCTTCTTGCTGCGGGGTTGCGGTGTATACCGCTCTACCGCATATGTTTCTCACCTTCCCGATGGTATAGTGGGGTATGCTTTTGATCATTACTTGAAGAGTGTCGATGAGACAATCTTATTTGTCTTACCGATATCTCAATGTCTCATCGACATTAGATCTTATGTTCCTCTGATGTTGGTTTCTGGTGTTGATGAGACAAGTTAATATCTCTTTCTGATATGCCACTGTCTCATCGATATTTTCCTTCAGTGGTATTTCTTTATATATCGGTGTAACTCTGCCATGTCGGGGAGACTTGTGATTATCACTACTGTATAGCAGTATTTTTCCCTTCCCTTATGCTATTTACCACACTACTCCCTTGCTCAAGGCTTCTTGCTATGGGGTTACGATGTATACTGCTCTACTGCATATGTTGCTCACCTTCCCGATGGTATAGCGGTGTATGCTTTTGATCATTACTTGAAGAGTGTCGATGAGACAATCTTATTTGTCCTACCGATATCTTAATGTCTCATTGACATTAGATCTTATGTTCCTCTGATGTTGGTTGCCGGTGTCGATGAGACAAGTTAATATCTCTTGCCGATATGCTACTGTCTCATCGATATTTTCCTTTGGCGGTATTTCTTTATATATCAGTGTAACTTTTCCATGTCGGGGAGACTTGTGATTATCGCTGCAGTATAGCGGTGTTTTTCCCTTCCCTTCTATTGTTTACCGCACTACCGCCTTGCTCAAGGCTTCTTGCTACGGGGTTGCAGTGTATACCGCTCTATTGCATATGTTGTATACCGCTCTATCGCATATGTTGCTCACCTTCCCAGCAGTATAGTGGTGTATGATTTTGATCATTACTTGAAGAGTGTCGATGAGACAATCTTATTTGTCTTACCGATATCTCAATGTCTCATCAACATTAGATCTTATGTTCCTCTGATGTTGGTTGCCAGTGTCGAGACAAGTTAATATCTCTTGCCGATATGCCACTGTCTCATTGATTTTTTCCTTCAACGGTATTTCTTTATATATTGGTGTAACTCTGCCATGTTGGGGAGACTTGTGATTATCGCTGTGGTATAGTGGTGTTTTTCCCTTCCCTTCAACTGTTTACTACACTACCGCCTTGCTCAAGGCTTCTTGCTGCGGGGTTGCGGTGTATACCGCTCTACTACATATGTTGCTCACCTTCCCAGCAGTATAGTGGTGTATGCTTTTGACCAGTACTTGAAGAGTGTCGATGAGACAATCTTATTTGTCTTACCAATATCTCAATGTCTCATTGACATTACTTTGTTATATCCAAGAGTTGTGTTTCGCCGAGCACTTGTAGATATACCTTGTCGATGTGACATAAGTGATTCTCTCCTTGATATGCCATATCTTGTTGAAATTTCATTGATTTACATCATCAATGAGACATATAAATAAGTCTCTTTGACATAGGGGTGTCTAAACCGATGCTAAAATCGAAGCTAAACTCGAAGCTAAAGTCGGAGCTAAAATTGGCGCTAAACTTGAAGCTAAACTCAAAGCTAAAGGCAGCACTACACTTGAAGCTAATATCGATGCTAAAGGTGGAATTATTTAGGTGCTAACTAGAGCCAACTTGTACTGATCGGTGCAATAAATGCCAAAAAATGTGCCATCCCGATAAATAGAGCCGACGTTTTCAAAAAATTGCTAAAAAATATATTAAAACAGTGGGTGGAAGCAAAAAACAAAGCAAAAAATGGAGCAAATCACATGGATTTGTTGTAGTGAGGTCGGTGGGGTTTGCCCCCCCCACCCATAGTGGCGAGTAATATATATAATATATATAATATATATAATATATAATATATTATAATATATATATATATAATATAATATATATAATATATATATATATAATATAATATATATAATATATATTATATTATATAATATATTATATACTATATAATATAATATATACTATATAATATTATATATATAATAACATATATTATATAATAATATAATATTATATAATTTTATAATAATATAATATTATATAATTTTAATAATATAATATTATATAATTTTATAATAATATAATATTATATAATTTTATAATAATATAATATTATATAATTTTATAATAATATATATATTATATACTTTATAATAATATAATATTATATAATTTATAATAATATAATATATATAATTTTATAATAATATAATATTATATAATTTTATAATAATATAATATTATATAATTTTATAATAATATAATATTATATATTTTATAATAATATATTATTATATAATATAATAATATAATATTATATATTTTATAATAATATAATATTATATAATTTTATAATAATAATATAATATTATATATTTATAATAATATAATATTATATAATTTTATAATAATATAATATTATATAATTTTATAATAATATAATATTATATTAATATTATATAATTTTATAATATTATATTATTATATAATATTAAATACATTATAATATAAATATAATATTGTATAATATAAATATAATATTGTATAATATAAATATAATAATAATATAAATATTATATTGTATAATATAAATATTATATTGTATAATATAAATATTATATTATATTAATATATATATATATATAATAATAACATAATATTATATAATAATATAATATTATATAATAATATAATATAATATTATATTATAATATTATATAATAATATAATATAATATAAATATAATATTGTATAATATAAATATTATATTATATTATTATATAATATTATATATAATATATATAATAATAATATAATATTATATAATAATATAATATTATATAATAATATAATATAATATAATATTATATATAATATATTGTATTGTAATATAATATATTATTATTAGATTATATTATAATACAACCCACTCCCTCAATTCCAAATATTTTTTTAATTATCCACTTTAATATCACATTGTCTAATTTTTATTTGTGTGACTAATTATTTAGTTGTGTTTTTACCCGACGATCAAATTAGTCACTTATGATGATCAAATTAGTCATTTATTTAGTCATTTATAGTTGTGTTGCAAAAAATGAGTAGAATTTAGTCATCTTTAGTTGTTCTAACTAAAAGTTTTAGTCACATAGTCATTTATTTGCCAAATTCTACTAGTGCATGTTTGATTCATTTTTGTTGTAGACTTTGTTAGTTGGCGTTGTCTATGGTCATTTATGCATTGGTATGTTGCTTTGGGATGAGAGGATGGATGGTTAGAGTACCTGATTAGTCAGTTGATGGGACTTGTAGCATGTGGTTTGATCACGATGTCATGATAGCTTGGTTGTATTTAATTGGTTACATAGGTTTCAATGGGAGCTTTTGACAATGATGACTTGGCGGTGTAAGATTGGTTCATGATTTTTTTTGGCAGTTGTATCTTCTTGGTTTGGATATCTTGGTTTCAGTTGTTCTCTAGAGTTACCGGGATTGCAGTTGAGTGTGTGTGGACTTGGATGATCTTCAGGGAGGAGATGGTTATCTTCATGTGATTTGAGATGTGGTTTCTTGGTTTAGAGTGTGTTTGGTATTGTGTCATGGTTTACTCTTGATGCTAGCTTAGAGTTTTGGCATGATATGGGTTCTCTTGAGACCAGGATATATGTGTTGTTGCATGTGATCTCCTAGGAGGAGATGGTTAGATTGTGATGTCATGATAGGTTCCTGATTTTGTGGTTGGAGCTTTGACATTAATCTTGGTGGTTCTCTTTGTATTGAGTACATGATCATTTTTTTGATTACTTCATGATGGTGCTATGTTGCATTTGGAGTTTGTCATGTATTGATTAGTTACAGGTGCTCATGGATACATGGAGACGTAGGTGAGGTTGGAGTTTTCTTGCGATTAGAGACATTTACTTGAGATGGTTACTCTTTGGAGGTTTCCTTAGGAAGATCGAGGAGCTTTCACTTGGATATGGACATGAGTTCATGATGGACCGATAGAGGAGATTGTTCTTGGAGGGAGTCATGGTGACTTGGTTATCCTAGAGGAGCATTCTCATTCCCCACTCTTGGTCTACTTGGTGGTTTATCATTTGAGAGGCATTTTCCCATTATTTCTTTCAGACGTGTTATATTTCATGCTTTGATTTCTCATGGGAATGCGTTGATTCATGGTGATTGATTTTGGATACTCATTTAAGGATGGTTTAGCATGATTTTATATTGCTTTATCTTTCATGGATATGGATCTTGAGCTATGGATAGTTAGTTTTGGAGGATTCATTTTGAGAGATGGTTAGCATGGTCATCTCCTTGTGCATTTGAGTTTATGTTATCATTCATTGATGAGGAGTTTAGGAGATGGTTATTGGGCTGACTTCCTTGGTTTGAGAATGGTTAAGTACTTTAAGTTTGATCTTCTTGGTTAGAGAGGATTACATCCATGCTGGCATTATTACATGATTCATATGTTTGTTTGATCTAAGAGATTGAACATGGTTTTGGGTGTTGTTGAGGCTTCTCATTTGGGGTTGTTAGGAGATCACACTTGACACAACATTTCATTTTTGAGGTGTTGGTAGAAGGACATGTTATGGTTTACATGTTTTCTCTCTTCATTATATGCTTCCTTCTTGGAGGTTCATGTTCATATGATTTGGGAGGATGGTGGAAACATATTGTGAGAGAGTATGCAACTATTTGGGTTACATGTGTGGATCATTGTTATTGTTTTTGGTACATCATTATTTATTATTTATTACACCTTGATATAGTGTTGATTGGTAGAATTGATATGTTTTGACATTACCCATGCAGTGGGAGTTCTTGGATACGTATGCTCTTCATTCATAGTTTTGATGCATGGAGCTTGATTGTGGTTTATGGGTTGCACATGTTTTTAGCATGAGTTTGCTGATATTATTGATACCTAGGAGGTATGGATGGTTGGATGTATTATCATGTGTTGTGGATGCTATTTTTGATCATGTGGGTTTTTACAGTTAGCAACAACTTGTTTGGAGCCTTTTTTATCACTTGGATTGGATGCTTGTGTTCTTGGATTGGTGCATCTTCACCTTGGAATGTTCCTTTTATTCCATAGGTGGCGCATTGGAGGATGATAGTTCTTACTTGATATGGTGGTCACTTTGTTCTTCTTACAAATATCTTGATGGAGCACGAGAGCATGTTGGAGATTCATGTGGTTTCATGTATGGCTAATATGATGATGTATTTCATTGATTGATCCCTTATGCAATGCATACAACAAGTGGGAGAATGTTGGGATATGGTGTTGTACACCATTGCATAAATTGATATATTATAATGTTGTAATTAAATAATTATTTATTTGTGATGCACCTAGGTGGTGTGGTTAATCACACCAGGTAATTATTTTGGGACCACTTTATGTTGTATTGTAACATTGTATTATTTAATGTATAGGAGACATGTGATAGTAATTTAATATTGGGGAAATATTTAATAAAGTGAAAACTTAGTATCCAATATTAAATAAGGGGTTAGTGGTTTTGTATTCACATGGTTTTGTGGTACATGGTTTTATCTTACAACTTGGTTGTATTTATGTGAGCTTGAATCTATAAAAGCAAGTACATGTTTAGTGGTTAAGGTTGGCTGGGTGAGTGGGCTGTCATTATCGAGTCTTTTTGAGGAGTGCATATGTGAAGCATGGCATGGGATGTGTGGATTCATGCTTGGACACATGAGGATGCATGGAGAGGCTTGATGCTTCAGAGGTATTCATTGTAACTCTTATATGCTTTATTGTTCAATAATAGATGGAGTATGGATGCTTTTAGAGGCTGGGTTTTTCCATCTTGAGGGTTTTTTGTAGTATGTCTTGTGTTATCTTGTGGCTTGTCTATTTGATCTATACATTATGGTTACTTGTATGCATTTTTATCTCTCATGGGGTTATATAGGAAATTGATTAAGAATGTGGGTTGAATGCATTATTTCCTAATAGTTATCCACCTTGACATACAATATCTAGATATTATTGATTAGGACCAATGAGATCCTCCTACCTAGGATAATTTCCAAAATGATGAAGCTATCTTTAAACTCATGTAATCCCATGATCAAATACCCTCAAGAGATCATAAAATGGGGTTTGAGATCTTATCGAGTTCAACTGCATAATTTGGGGAGTAATAATAGCCTTTTGAGGTCAAGGAACCATCTAAATTAGTAATTCATATAGACATATTAGTGTACAATGAGATCCATCTTCAATTAACACCTACACCTCTTGAAAATGGGTCACCTCTCCTTGTTGAGGAAGCAATGAATATTAATCTTGGTATAGAGGCATAACCTAAACTTACATAACTAGCTACTACTTTAGATCCTAAGTTGAAAGAAAATAGTTTTAGAGTACCTAGAGACTAGATCATGATATATTTGCATAGTCCTATGCCAATATTCCTTTAACTTGGAACCATCCTTGATCATCCACCACCTTGTGGTATGATCCAATGTTAAACAAGTGCACCAAAATCTTAAGAAAAGGCACCCTCAATTGTCCCTCTTGGTAAAAGAACTTCAAAAGATTTTATACGTCGAATTCATTCAACTCATCAACTATCTAGAGTGACTTTCTAATATAGTTTCAGTAAGTAATAAGACCAAAGGCATAAAAGTATGTATTAATTTTAAATATATTAATGTAAAGTTTTCCCTAAGGATGTTTTCCCTCTATCCAACATTGACATGATCATGGATTTGATATAGGTGGCCATGAAATGTTTCCCCTCATGGTTTGGATACAACTAAATAAAAATCACAACAAAATATCAACATAAAATGGCCTTTATCACCCCTTAGGGACCCTTTTCTATAGATTCATGCCTTTTGGCCTCAAGAATGCTAGTGATACTTATTAGTGAGCTATGATAGAGATATTCCATGTTATGTTATGTGACAATATTATACTTTGTAGACGATATCCTAGGAAATTCCAAACATAAGGAAAATCATCCAAGTATTCTATGCTACATCTTTCAAATACTTTGAGAGTATAATGTCTACCTAAATCCTAATAAATGTGTCTTTGGAGTCATACCGAGAAAAATCCTAGGATCCATTGTTTTTATATGTAGCATTGAAGTGGATCCCAACAAGGTAAAATCTATAATTGAAATACCACCTCCTAAGAATCTCATGCAAAAACCCAATCTATAAGGTAAGCTCTAAGCCATCAAACACTATATTGCCCAATTAGTAGATAAATATCACCCATTTTCACATTTTATTTAGAGGAGTTTTAAGCTATGAATGGGACCCATCATTTTATGTTATATTTGATTGGATCAGGAATATCTTTCTAATTCACCAATTCTAGTGGCACCTATACCTTACACTTGCCTCTATTTCTTTACACTTTAGTTACACAACATGCCTTGGGCACCCTTCTCACATAACATAATGATCAAGGGAAAGAAAATTTCATCTACTATCTTAGTAGGACAGTATAAACTTCTCCTCTATGGATAAATATTGCCTTATTATGGTCTTTTCCTCATAGAAACTTCATCACTATATGCTCAATGCCACTACCCATCCAATTACTAAAGTGGATACTCTAAAGTACTTGCTATCTAAATCAACACTCAAGGGAATAATGGATAAATTAGTGATGCTCCTTAGTGAGTTTATATTGATTATGTGAATCAAACTGAAATAAAAGGGTAAGCCATTACATACTAGTTAATAGAGGCTCCACTCTCAAGTAGTCATCCATTGATCATACAGTTTTCTAATAAGTCTATCTTGCATACTAAAGAATAAAAACTATAGATGCTACACTTTGATGGATCATTCAATTCATATGGTTTTGGCGTTGGTATCCTCTTCATCACCCCTCAAGGTTATCTCATTCCAAAATAATTTTGCATCAAGTTCCCTTACACAAATAACATAGCAAAATATGAAGCATTACTCTTTGGTCTCAAAACAATTGTACAAAGGAATAAGAATTTATATGTCTCTGGAGGTTTGTATCTAGTTATTAAGCAATTCAATAATGAGCACCTCATAAAGGATGATAATATTTTCCCCTATGAGCATATGGTGGATAGTTTCTAGTATTTCCTAGATGTATCCTTTAAAAAAATCCTCCACATTAACAACAAGGTTGTCAATGCAACGACTCCCATAGGATCTCTTTTAAGAATTCATAATAATGCTCATGAGTACCATATCTATAAGAAAGCTAAGATAGTGGACAAAAATTCCTACACTAAATTTGAGACAAGGGTTATGCAAAATTTTTTCAAATATTTACAACAGTTACAAAAACTAAATACAAAACTAAATATTGAATTCATACAACATAATGACTTATGTGGGGAAAACACTTTCAGTAGAAAAACCCCACACTCCAAAAGTCGCTCAATATATTATTAAAAAATCAACAAGATTACAATAGACCTGCAGGGAATTCTCTCTCAAGAGTATCACCACCAAAGATCCAGATACAACTCAACATCTATAAGAATCTTGCACTCAACCTCAATCTCAAGCACCTAATATAGAGGAGATCTACAATACATGAAACCTTCAAATAATATTTACAAAAATATGAGGTAAAACCACCCAAAAAGTGGCACCCAACTTATCTAAAATCAAACATTCCTTATGATGATTCCAAACACACACCAACACATGCAACTCCCCCTTACAACTCTTTTTTGTGTCCAACATGTTTTCACATTTTCTAATTCGAGATACCTAACTTCTAGAGGCCATAGTTTTTGATCCAGGAGTCTGATTGACAAACCATTTGAATAATATGATAGCTCTTGAAGTGCTCTATCAAGCTATAAATTGATTCACAAATTACGACCAATTTTGGGCCCAAAATGACCTCTAAGTGCCTCAAAATTGACTTTGAAAATTTCAAAAATGAAAAATTTAATATCTTGAAATTCAGACATGACCTTCAGTTGAAACTTTACCAGCATGTTTATTTGGTTTGGTCATTTCGTAGCTTTGGGGAAAATTTGGAAGCCATATGTGCTTAAATGTAAACTTACTATAACTAGTAACCTTTTATAATTCCAAGGTCGAGACACCTTTTTCTTAACATTCTCCCACTTATTGAACACCTCACAAGAGAAAATGGAGTATAAAATCCATAATTTAATTGCTAGGGGCCAAGAGGCCCATTGACACCAAACAGCGCCATATGAAATTATTTGTTCTCATAGGATTAGTTAAATAATTTGCAACAATAATCAAAGTCTCCACCTTAACTAGCTTCACCCTATCATCCTAGACCATATCTTTGAGAAAATAATATTGTACATCAATGCGCTTGGTCTTGGCATGAAATATCGAGTTCTTAGCTATGCAGATCATACTTTAACCATCACAATATAATATCAGTGCACCTTGTTATATTTTAATATTTGAACATAATATCTTAATCCAAATATCTAATTTACAAGCATGAGTAGCTTCCATACACTCAACTTCAATAATGGAAAAAACAAGCACAACCTATCGCTTACTCATCCAACTGATGGCACCATCAAATAAAGTAAACATGTAAGCACAGGTGGATCATTTATTATCAACATCACTTGCCTAGTCTAAATCAACATAACCACAAATATCAAGAGAATGCTCGTATCCTATCAAATTACCATGATAAGACAAGGAATACTTTGAGGTATCCCACAAATATTCGAAGACTCTTTTAACTACATCCCAATGAATTCTACCGAGATTAGATATATATCTGGAAGGAAATATTATATCTCCATGGTAATTTGTAATGATCTAAGGGAATGCATAGTCATAATTGTGTATTTTCTCTCATCATATTTACTAGTGTGACTATAATAAGAGTTAGATACAAGCGTGAAAACTTCTAATGCATTACACTTGAGTTCTTTGTAATAGCCCTTCCTTTTTTGTATGTATGTTATTGTAATTTTGAGATGGATCATCAAGTATTTCAATTACATGGAGTATAATATTTGATTTGCATGTAAAATAAAATTGAGTTCTATAATACTTTAATAGGTGGCATCTCTTTCCTCTTTATTGTTCATGATTTAGTTTCCCAATGGAGTAGGCACCAGTCCACATTAGTGAATGATAAAAAATACATCTTTTAAATATATCCATCCCTATTGGAGTAGGAGTAAATTATATTTAGTTTAGGCTATGCATGTTGTTCATGATTTAGTATTGGAAATGAAGGAACTAATCTCAAGAAAACTTAGTCAAATCATTAGAGAACCATGATATGCATGTCTACACCTTTCCATTATGTATTAAATATTAAATGAAATCATATATGGAGGGTATAACATTTTTTCATTTATAAATGGAGGTGAAAGGTGTTAAATCAGCTATATAAGAGGCCTTATGCAACTAGTTAATCTTGATCTAGTGACAAATATATAGTCAAATGCACATTTGGTATTACTATTGATTGTCTTAGTCATGTTACATTTACTTGATGTACAAAATTATTAAGGACATATTTGGGAATATTGTTTGGAGTCAAAGTTGAACCCAAAGTGTGGGAAAGGCTACCCGCTCTTGTTCATTGGCATTTAACCCTCTTCAATAGATATTGATAAACCTCTATTTTACCTTCTTGATGAAATGTCCTAGTCTTTAAGGTGAAACTATGTTCTAGGATTGTGGAGCAATAGTTTTGGGACCCAAAACCCCTAAATACTTTTCCCTATTTATTTTGGAATAACTTTGACCTTTGTCTCTAGTACTAGTCTAATGCATAATTTGGGTGAGATTTGGTATTTAGCCTAAACATATACTTCCCCATTCCTTAGTAGTCTAGAGAAATCCCTTAATGGACTATTATTCTCAATCCTATCTCAAACCTTCCCATGCAACCCTAAACATGGCTTAGGACCATTAGGGTGGCCTTTAACCCCTTTTCCACAATTAATTTAACCATGTGGGCCCAAGTTAACTTGAGTCTAGCTAGTCATTGCTTGTCAACTCATACATAATATATTCAAAAATGAATATTAGGGTGCTGTATAAAAGGAAAAAACCTAGATCATTTAAAGATATAACCACATAGAAAAATCATAATATTCTCATATCGTTGCATGATCCCAATGAAATGGGATGAATCTTTGTGAAACAAAACTTATTACAAAATTGCTAATGTTTAATCCCAAGGTTAATTGGGCCCTCCCATAGGTTGGTGTCATACTTCATTTTTCCCTTGAACATAAGTAGGCCCAAAATGGTGAATGAATGTTATAGCTCCATTGATGACATGCTCTAGTCACCATCCTTATCACATACTAAAAAACATAGCTAGAAAGTTCCAAAACAAACATTTCACATGGTCAAAGTTTCATGCTACTCTTGAATATAAAGAAAATCCAAAAAAATAATTATTTTGTCAAAATAAAGAATTTATTTTTAATCAATATTACATGGTTCAATATAAATTTTCATCAATTATTTTCCATACAACACCAATGAATTAATTGAATAACTTTACATTAATACATAATCTTATTCAAACTTAAAACCACAAACTCTAATTCTAACCCTAAATCAATCTTTAAAACCTACAAAACAAAAAGGGGCTGCAACCAAAATATATGCAACCACCATAGATATACCTGTTTGCATGGTTAAAGATTAGTTACTAAGAAAGCTCTATTTAAAAAGATATACTAAAACTTTAACTGTGTAAGCACTGATAATCATGCTAAGAGACACTGAACATGTCAAGCCCACCAGTACCATTCTCACTGCCATGTCAAGAGGCCTCAGAAAACCCTTACCACAGGGATTCGCATGCAGCTGACAAACAAAAAAACGCTGTACTTTTTTAGCCTGAACATTTGAACAGAGACTTTCCACGTCATGTTCTTTTAACAAGCTTGAAAACTTGGAGAGGAGAAGATAAATAGCATAGAAATTCATAATAAAATACTTGGTTGACATGGAGATGATAGAGCCTTATGAAATTATTTGAAGAGACAATGAAAAAGATGAAAGAGCCTTCTGAAATTATTTGAAGAGACAATGAAAAAGATGAAAGAGCCTTCTGAAATTATTTGAAGGGACAATGAAAAGAATCCTAACGACAGCCTGGTTTTCATGACACGGAATCCGTGGCTCTCATATCAAGATATTATAACAGTTTGATTCTTCAAAAGCTTTTCAATGGCTGTTAAGTGAAAGTGTTTATGCTTATCCTAACGACGTTATGCTCTCCACCGCATAATATGATTTTTTATATTTTAGAGTTTGGTGATGATTGATGTCGCTCGAAACGCTACAATGATATGAAAGAAATAATTAACTATGATGCCCAGAGAATTCCTTTAGCAAACATTTATTATGCTCAGCTTTTAATTCTCCTTTATCCTTTGTTCTTTCCACTGTCCATTCTACCTTCTCAGACTCTATGATTCGCCACCTTTAATGAATATGCCAATTCTCTACAAGTAATGATTGTGCCACTGTAATGGTAGTTGTATGATCATCTTGGTGGTTTTGGCCAGATTACATAATGCTTCTGCCACTGTTGTGTGGCCACTCATTCGATGCAACATTTTCAGTCACAAAAAAATCATGTATTATCACAACTCAATCACAACAAACAACAATCAACTAGTTTCTAACAATGATAATTCAAGCTCTTATGCTCCAATTGAGAGTTTCTGAACTCTTTCTATTTCATTTTTTATTTTAATTTCATTATATATTCAATCATAACTTTTTAATATTATATATATATACTAAGAATTCTGATCGGTAATGTTGAGGTGACACCCCTCGGTAGTATGGGGAGAGAGGGGAGACTAGACCTCATGACCTCTTGCATTCAAAGAATGCTTCAGCCAATCGAATTAAGCCTTCCACCCCTTAAATATTAAATATATCAAAATACAATCATTTTATTAAATTTTAAATTAAAAATAAAAGGTAAACTTTAATTTATGTTTTAGTGATCCGTTAGAAATGGTCTAATTTCTTGAATGGAATTAATCAAGAACTAAATATATTCTAATAATATGCATTCTAAGTCAATAGATTAAAGGCTCGATTAATATTAAAATTCAATGTTTAATTTGTGATGTATTCACATTGTATATATTTTTTAGTAGATTCATTAATAATAATAAGCTTTAAGTGTAACTTTTCAATAAATATATAAATTGTTTTGATTAAGTATAAAACATGAGTAATATTTAAATAAAAATATATATTTTTTTAAAAAATCAAATAATTTAATTATACGAATTAGCTTAATAGTGGACTGAGTTGTGAATCTAATACTAATCTATTATAAATTCTTAAAAAAAAATTATTTTAATAAATTCTTAGATCTTTATAATTTATTTATTTATTATTTATATTCTTTCATTTTAATTTGGTAAATATTTAATTTATTATTTTTAGTTAATTATTAAATTTTCATTAAAACTAATTTTTAGTTTTTATAATTTGTTTTAATTTCTCAAATTTAAAATATTGTTATAATTCTTATTATAAATGTTCATGAGTTACTATCTTCTATATATTTGAATTCAAAAATATTTTAAATGATAAAGTTAAATAAATATGTATAGGAGAGAACTTTTATTATTGTATGGATTTCATAAATGTATAATTTTAATTTTTAATTTCCAAGTTCTTTTGACACACTTATTTACTCTAAACTTGAATTTGGTACTTTAATATATTCAATCATCTATTTTAAAAACTTAAGAGCCTAGCTCTTGAGATATTTGTCTTCTTAGTTGGGGTTGTTAGGTTTATGAAAAATACACACAAAACAAGATCAAATAACAAAGAAGGACACCTTCCATGTACGAGAGTTGAAAATAATGATTTTGTATTTTCTCAAAAAGAAAGTACTTACAAAATGAACCTCAAGAGTAACAATGAACCTCAAGAGTGATAATACAATGAAGGAGAGTGCTTATAAGAGGAAACCCTAAATGATAAAAAAATTAGAGATCATGACAAGTGTTGTCATCCTATATGATGATACCAAATGATCTAATAATAGCCCACTTTAATAAAAGAAAAAACACACTTCTATGTTTTAACTCAATTGCATGAAGTGAAATCGGACTAATAATAAATTAAAGCTTAATTAATTATTAGTTAATGTATGATTACTCTAACACCCCCCTTAAGTGAAAACTTAGGGAGTATCTAAAAACTCTAAAAAGTGCCTACATAAAAAGAAAAGAAAATGCATTATGAGTCCTGAAAAACAAGGCCTGATAAAGTACTCATGTACAAACAATCCAATTTCTCACAACTGGAAAAAAGGAGAAAAAATCATGAGAAAAACTTCTCTCCAAAAAAGAGAAATGTGAATGAAAGACTAAGAAGCCTCCAAAACAATGTCCCAAAAAGAATAAGAACATGAACATCACTAAAACATGAAAAAATTATAGATAATTATTGAATGATGAATACTATAGTGTTGAAATAAAGAACCTCTTTTAAAATAGAGGATGATCAAAATCAAGAAGACAAGAATCTACATGAGTGCCCCTAGTGACACTACTTGAATCAAATAGAAAATAAAGGAAAAAAATTGGCAGTTGAAGATATATATGACAAATGAATTTACATGAGTGACCTAATGACACTACTCAACCATGTAAGAAAAAGGTAAAAAATACATGTAGCAATAGTCTGAAGAACATTGATCAAGTGAAAATGGAAGGTCATCTCCATAAATAGAAATCCAAGAGTGTCTATATGGTAAATACTCCATCTCATCGAAATTCATGGGTACCCAACCATTGCATCTACATAGTACATAGAAAAAAATACTAGATCTACACAGATCACTCCAAAATGAAACCAAGGAAGCATTGACACCAATTAGAAACCCTCCAATAATGTTGACAAGGGAGAGCCATGAGATGACCATTAAAAATGTGTCACCTAGAAGTGCATGAAGGAGAACCAAGAACATTTGAACATGCACATGAAAGTACCTACAACTAAAAATGATGTACAAACAAGGCACACATGCATGAGACAAGAATCACTAGGATTCAATGTTTTCATGGAGGGAAAACCCACTTGACAAAGGTGTGATGACAAAAAATTCCTAAAAATCCCCCAATTGAACTTTATATCATAATCTAAGTACAAAAGACACAATAAGATGTGCAAAAATTCCCAAAAGCAAGTACAACAATGGAACTTTATCTTTGTGCATCTACAAAAAATAAAGTTGTTAAAAAGTATGTCCAAAATACTCAAATAGGACAAAAAACTAGAAATATATGTAGAATAACAAAAAAGGCATCACACAAATAAAAAGTTTCCAAGAGCTAAAACGTCCAAGTAATTCATCAAAATGTGAAAACACAAAAAATAAATAAAATGTACTTGGATAAAAACATAGAAAAATTGTATGGATTGCTATGAATATTTCTGAAAGACCTTTCCAATGTTGTAAGAATCTCAAAAATATAAAAACTAGTTAAACATTATGAGCTTGAGAGTGAAAATAATATATATCTAACTTTGATAGGTTGAATAATGCACCAACAACAAAAAATGGTGATAAGACCCACACCACTAGAAAGTACATGGAACCATCTTTCTGACAATATCTCATTTGCCCAATTTTGATACCCAGGAGAAAATTTATGCCCCTTGATTTTTTTTTGCCTAATTAGGGCATTAGGGACAAAATTAGGCCCTATAGGGGCTAGGTGTTGGTTTCCTATGTGACCTCCAACTAACATTGGGGTTAAAAAATACCCCCACTAGCCCACTACTACCAGAGCTATGGTTGGGTGGCGAGGGTGGTTGATCCGCTAGTGGATAGTCCACTACTATTGTAGTTTGTAGGCCGTAGTGGTTAGCGGCTGCTAGCCAAACTACCAATACTAAAATTAGCACTTATGTTTTTTAAGTATTTTTTGAAAAATCCATACAGTATGATCATATAGGGCCTTATAAAAAAAATGTCTCAAAAAATCTCGTCGATTAAATAAAACAAATTTATAGTAAAAATTTATCTGTTTGACCTCTTGAGTGCAATGGTGAGGTCTGTTAGCTCCAAAATGCACCAAAAATTTGATCAAATCCAAAACCTACAAAAAATATGAAGATTCTAGATTTTATGCCTCTATAACCCTAGTTGAAGAAAACCCTCAAAATTTGAGAAAGCATTTGCTGAATTCATGCTTTAATACCATGTTAGATTTGTGAAAAAACACACACAAAGCAATATCAAATAGAAAACGAGTATACCTTCCACACACAAGAGTTCTCAACAATGATTTTATATTTCCTTAAAAAGGAAGTACTTATAGAATGAACCTCAAGAGTAATAATATGATGAAGGAGAGTGCTTATAAGAGAAAACTCTAAATGATAAAATGATCAAATCATGACAAGTGTTTTCATCCTATGTGACGAGACAAAATAATCTAATAATTTCTCACTTTAATAAAAGAAAAAAACACTCCTTAGAAGTTTTAGCTTAAGTGCATGAAGTGAAATTAGACTAATAATCAATTAAAAATTAATTACTTGTTAGCTAATGCATGATTACTATAATAGGGATTCCACCTACACTTTTATCCCCTCCATATACAAGAAGAGGCACATCTAGTCTTTTATATTTATAATTTAAAATCCATAACTTTTTCAAAGATGATAATCCTAGGATATATCTATTAGGTGAAATCCCAATATTGATTCAACCTTACTAGGCCACAAAAATAGTATTTTTCATCATTCAACACATTCTATTAATTATACTAAATAAACCATCAAGAGTTTAAAGATAATGTAAATTAATAATTTTTGTCATTTTCTCTCTAGATTTATTATTTTCAAATTAAAAATATATTTTAATTATTTTTTGATAGTTTTCTTCATACATATGTGTGTATATATATATATATATATATAATTTTATAGTGAGACATTTCACCAAAATGCATAACTTTTATTACAAATAAAATATTTCCAAGATTTTGAAGAATTAGATTGCTGACTCCATTTATATTAAATATTTTATTATTATTAATTGTTAATTGGCATTAACATAAATTTAAACTTTTCTATTTATTTAGATTAATTTTTTACTGATACATTAACATCAATGTAGAGTGTAAAATTATTTATAAAAAAATGGCCTTATTCACTACTTTTCCTAGTCTTTTTGAATATAAGTATTTTTTATAATAGAATAATTTTCGAACATATATAATAAATAAAAACATAGTATATACTATATTTTTTAGAAAGCTAATTTTGAGGGTTATATAGCCATAAAATTTATCTCTACATAATTTTTGAATCTTGACACACATGACACAAAGTTGACTATTCCTTATAAAATTGCAACATGTGGATGTTAGGGGAAAAGGCTATTTTAGGGTTTCCACATAGATATGTTGGATCTAAGGGGATTTGATCAAAGCCCCTTTCCCTATTTCAAACACTACCCCTTTACACTATTGTAGTTTAGGAAATTGAATACCTTTACAATTTTACACTATGTTTGGGTTTGTTAATTTATTGGACTTAAATAAGCTTCTAGTTTTCCAAATTATGCATTCCAAAGCCTTATTTTTACCATTTTTTGAAAGGGAATCTAACATTTAATTAATGCAATCAATAATTAAATCACATTGGAGCATGTGTGTCCTAGACTTTTAAGCCAGGACCCATCCGCCCTTGGGCGAATGGGTCCCCTTTAAGTCCTAGGAGCCATTTTTAAATATGTTTTTGGTGGTATTTTATTGATTCAAATTCAACTTGCAATTGTCGACTTTTGGAATCCAATTTTTGGGAAATTAGATAAACACCTATAAATACATAGTGTTTTTATCATTTGAAATCTAAGAAGCATTAACACATGAAGTAAATTTATGAGAGAAATCCTATTGAGCAAATATTATTGTCAAGAGAATTCAAGAGTAGATATATTAGTCATTTGTTGCAGCAATCAAGGTCCTAACATCATGAACAAGCTTATGTGTGTTCATGCCATCTTGTGAAGACTAATATGCATTGTTGATCCTCAAGCATCCAAGCATTTCAAGTATCCAAATCAATCAATCAAGAAAGATAAAATTCCTTGGAGAGATGTGTTTTTCTTTAGTCCTCTAAAGGAATCCATTGAAGGGTTGGTGAGTTGTAGCAAGCATTGTTTATTCATAATTTCCTTCTCCATTTTCATTATCTTTCTACCAAGGTTTAATTACCAAACTTGGGGTTTGACTAAGGAAAAACTCCATTCAAATATATATATTTTTTTCTCTTTGTGTATGTGCAGATTATAGATTGAAGAAATCCCAAAGGAGCAATTTTGTATTGTTTCACAAGTTGTCATCATTGTTGTCAAGCCATGAAAACTAGGTTGTATAATTTATTTTTGACTTTCTAATAGTGGGACTTGTGCCAAACAAAAGCTAAAATATAGTATCAGAGGACTTCCAAAAGTGTTTTCAAAAGCCTTAATTAGGACCCATTCACCCAAGGGTGAACTAGTCCTCCAAAAGGTCTCAATTTTTTTTGGTGACAAGTACATGTGTCCAAACCCTTCTCATATCTTCCTACAAATTGTGATTTCAAGTTTTGTAATTTCAGGAATTTGCATTTCAAGTATTAGGTTTTATTGTTCATTTAATTTTAATGATTCAAATCATTTCAATTTGGTTTCAGATCTTACCTACTATCCTAAGGATTGAGATCTAGGTTTGATTGACTCACCATCGAGGTTGAAAGTCAATATTTACACCTTGTGATCTATTTCCTAATGAAGTTATCTTAGGGAAAGGCATATATTAAGATACTTATAAGTTCTACACAAATAGAAACTACCTTCAATATTAAGGATCTCGTTACCCAAAATTTCAACTATATATAATTTTCAAGGGTGTTCAATAAAAGAACCTATTACCTTAGGAAACCATGTGCTATTATGTGTGCATTGACTATGTTCAATCAAACCTAGGTGATTCCAAGTGTAATTTTGAGCAACATTTTTTATTTTGGCCTGAAATTGAATGCTTTATGTGCATTCACTTTATTAACTATTGGTAGGGTACCAAATGCTTCAAATTGTGTTTCTAAGACTATGTTTTAAGGTCATCATACTAGGACACTTTTATTATTGATTAGGAGAAATTTACATTCATATACACATATCACATAAATAGTTGACACTAGTATAATATTTTAGATCAATAAATATGTACTCAAAATTTGAGCTTTTTCTTTGTTTCAATCTTGTTAAATAAAATAGGTTTGAATTTCATCAAGGAAGTTAATTTCTCTTGTCTTCAAGTACATAATAAAAAGTTAAAGTCCCATCAAATATGTTTCTTAGCACCATTCCTTTTCATATGCAGGTGAAGACAAGAAAATATTTTTTAGGTAAATAAAAAATAGATGATAATGCAATACACACACAATACTTTCACCTAAAACCATTCTTTTTCCTTAGATAGAGCTAAATTAGAGTGCATCCTAGCTCCACTTGATTTTGTTTTTTGGTGTGTTCATAGAAGAATATATTTGCTTATAAAAAACAACATGATAGTGTGATTGATAGGATGAATGATCAAATCGATAGCATGATGCTAAGATAATAGAAGATTAAATAAAAAATGGGAGAGATAGATAGAAAATACAACATTTAATAACAGTAGCATGAGAAGATATGCTTAAATGGGATTAGAGGCATCTCATTTATATAATTTACCTGAGAGAAATTAAGGGCCAAGACACATTGGTTAATGGATGGCTACTATTGGTAGTGTGATTTATAATAATGATGAATTCTTGGTGTTTTATCTTGAAAAGTATTTAACTAGGCATTTGGGTGTCCTCAAGGTATATATGGTGATTGACATATGTTACCATAGTTTTTTTCAATTCCTAAAACCCTGTCCACCTATGTAAACTTTTTCCTTGGTTAAAAGTGTCATTCATTCATGTGGTTTTCAAACCTCAACAAGTGCCACTTAGGTTTTCACAACCATGTTTCTACCTAAAACCTTTAAAAGTTAAGTCAAAAGTATGCCTTTATGGTCGGTCCTTTTGTAAGTTCTCGTAACCTTGGAAATGCCAATAAGGAGAATGTGGAGCCAAATCACAAGCAAACTAATGTCATTTTGGAACTTTATGGAGGTTTCAAAACCATTTTCAGTTCGTGACAGGGTTTCAACAATCCATTCTATTTTTGACAATGAGCGACTCTTCTTATGGAGCAATACTTGAATTATTTTCAAAGAATCTTTTGGAGACCACCAAGGTTTCATAAATCTCTAAGTTTTTTGAAGGAGTTCATCTTCAAAGGAAAGGGATGAAAACATAAGTTTTTGAAGTTTTGTTAGATTCTAACCAAGTTCTCAAAACCTCTTCAGAGCCTGATGCTTGTTCCATAACTTACTATCAAACCTATCATTTTAAATGTTTGAGATATCTACTTGGTTAAAAAGCATGGTGTTTCTTTAAGAAAAAATAGAAATCATGTGTTACAGAAGGAAAATCAACAAAAATAATAAATTGTCAAATGAAAACTAGAACTTTCCACATGATAAGGAGTGATTAAACATGAGAAATAAGCATATTATATTAACTAGAAGGCTGCATATACAAACTTTTCATGCACAGAGATAGAAAATCAGGATGTGGATTCCCTCCACAACTTCCTGAATCCTCTCAATATAGACATAGGATAAAAAAGATTCTCAAAAAATTCTACATAATATGTAACGCCCGTCGTGCAAACCCCAGAGAACACACATAATGCAAATATTTTTTTTTTTTAAAATAATAAAAGTAAACATGCAATAACATTAAACCATAACCACATAACATAACACATAGCATTAATACACTTGGTTCTCTGGGGCACGCGAGGTTACATCGCAACAACTAAACAAAATAAAGGTAAAGAATATAACATAACCATTAACTTTATAATAATCATAACAATGTTACATCCCATAACCATGATGCGAGTATAGTAAACATCGCATAATTACATCCATGATAAATCTCATAAAAGAGTTACAAAAGAACCTAACTATTACATCATCGATATAATATTACATTACAATTTTCTTTGATACATGAATTACATTGAATTTCCCAACATGGGGATTGATACAAGTATAAATGAAATATGAAGTACACTGATCACTGGTACAACTCCACTGCGGAATGCTGAGAAGACAAGACGCTAATGGGGAACCCATCGGGTGCGGAGCACATTCCACCCAACCATGTGAATTACAAGTAACTCACCCCCCATGCTCAGAGGTGACGAGGAAGTGAACCCGACCATGAATGTCAACCGACTCAACAACAACTTGATACAAAACAAGAACAACTCAAAGCTTACAATGAACAACCATCAACTTTCGCAAATCACATGACAAGATAAAACTTAAGAAACTCATCACAATAACATGAAGTATCACCAATCAACAATCATGAGACAAGGTCACAAGAATTCAAAAAGCATCATAAAGAGATGACATCCAGAGGCAACAACACAAAGCAACAAGGGTGACAAGTGGAGAGTGTCATTGCATAGCTCTCATGGGATTCTCCTGGCCCTTCCTCCAATTGAGGCGCCGACACCCATCTATGGATCTCCTGGCCCTTCCTCCTAACTGAGGCGTCGACACCATAGGGTAGCTGATGCGGAGCCAATAGTCTCTCATGAGGACGAGACTCTGACTATGCCGACCACGACCTTCTCAGTCTATCACTAGTCTAGGGTAGCCCTAATGCATAGCCGAGGAATCCAAAGTTTTATTATCTTGTGTGTTTTACTACCCAACCCCCTAAATCTATTGTTTAGGTTATCACTTGTTTACTACTCTTTCGTGGGTTATCCTGGCCCTTCCTCATCCGAGGCGCCGACGCCCACGAAGAGCCACTCTCCCTCCTATGACCCCTAACATATCTCAAATCGGCAAGGGTTGGACCAAATCATAAAACATAATACTCGAATCCACACATGTGAGGTATTATTCCTCTCGCGACAATCCATAACAAACTATCATAAGAAAACGTCCAACCCTTCCAAGCACAAATTACAAAGCTTCGAAACCAAAGGTATAACCAAGATGAAGACAACTCCAACAATAAACATGCCTCTGGACTAAGGTTAAAATACGATAGGGTTCCCACGGGTCAACACAAAGCTATAAAGAAAACATATGACATAACAGGAAAATTCACATCACAATATACAAGGTTGCACTAGTAAGTTTGTTTTCCATTCACAGTTTAAATAACTCGATATGGTTGTCTCCTACAATCACAATTACGGACTAAATCTTGGCTATCACATTTGTTTAATCAAAACGATAAATTAAATGATGCCCATTTTAAACTAGATAACAAAAAAATTACTTAATTATAACAAAATTACACATTTTAAAATCCGAGACACAATCTGTATCCACACAAGGTGATAAATTAACATTTAAAATTAAATAACTATATTCCATTTTTAAAATAAAATACATAATAATTTATATTCTAAAATATATATATGTATACGCCATAAATGTATATACATATACATATAAACAATATAATAAATTAATATCTAAATCTAATTAAACTAAATTTCATTTTAGAAATAAAATACAAATTAATTTATATTTAAAATATATGCCATATATATATATATATATAAACTAAACAAAATAAAAAAAAACAAATATAAAAAAAAAGTAAAACAAACCACATGGGCCGTAGCCCCCAGACTACGCGCAGCAGTCTTATTGACTGCTAGGCACAGCAGTCTTAAAGACTGCTGTGTGTAGTGATAGCAGGGCCGAGGGTGAAGGTACGGCCTCGGCCGTCCTTCTACCCTCCGCCCTGTACAATAACAACCCATCTTAATTAATTTTTTTTTTTTAAAAACACAATACAAAAAAATTCGATTCATATAATATTCGAAATATGTAACATTGAAATCCGTTTTTTCCATAGAATATAAGATTTATAAATTTTATTCCCTGTCGGCGTACGACCGACGCACAGTACCAGCACCATGTTGGAAACTTAAAATATATACAGATATAATATAAATCAATATCTATATAAATAACAAGGTATATATATATATTTTTAAAAGCTGAGAGAAGTACAAAAGTGAAAATAGAGGTATCAGAATAAAATAAAGAGCAGAAGGTAAAATAGGGATAACAGAATAAAATAAAGAGAAATGAATACTTCATAAATAACTATATATTTTAAAACTCTCAGATGTATTATTATTTAATAAGGAATTTATTTTTCTCTAAATGCTAATATTATCAAGTTGAGGATTTCAGAAAACTAAAGGTTTTCACAGATTGGAGACAGTATAATAACTATGATTTTCTTTGTTTTCTAGCTTAATAAATTGCCCTAGTTTTCAGTTTTCAACAGAAGTTTTCTATATTCACAAAAAATATTTTTAATAAAATCTATTTTTCTTTTCAGAAACAGACAGATAACAGAAAGGGTACGAGAAGAAGACTACGAGAGGAACCTGGAGTCCAATGCAAATTTGAAGATGCCTGCTTGACTCTGATGCCCTCGAATTCGATTCCAATCCTTAGTCTAGAACGAACTCAACAATCACTTGAGCACTTCAACTTTCTCTTCTTCTGTGTGTGTGTGAGAACCTCTAAAATTTCATAATTAAATAAAATATATTGCCCATTCTCAAAACTCTCCAAAAATCCAAAATTAAAAGAAAATCAATTCTTTAAAACTAGTTTTTTCCCAACTCTCCATTCCTATTGGCTCACACTGTCTTTTTTTATTCTTTTACCGCTTTAATTCCTGTTTTGCAACTTTTCTTGCACCTCACATTACATATTTATTTTAAATAAATTATTCACATAATTATCCACCCCCAATTTAATTGATTAAAATAATTAAGCATATTTAATATTTAATTATTAATTAATTGCAATATATGATTTTCAAAAATAATTAAATTATTTAAATATTTAAATACCATTTAATCCAACATTAAAAATAAATAATTTATTTCAATCATTAAGCTAAATCATAACTATAAATGCCCTCATAAACAAAAATAAAACAAAACACATAACATGACACACAATGATGACAATTACACAAAAATAACTATACCAAACAATGAGACAACCTGACATCATGGAACGGGAGGACTTCATCATCACCTCTGTATCAACATTTATCCATTGGGTTATTTGGTGCTCGCCCTGTCCTGCCGAAGCAGGTGGAATCGAGACTTGTACCTGCAGTCCTGCATACAAACGAAGTTGTGTACATGTGCATATATACATATATATCAAAGCATTAAATCAAAATACTGCATTGTGAGAAGGAATCGCAACATAGCAGGGCACTCGCGAACGAGTGATGCTATATTGTCCTTCGTCACACCTATTCTAACAATTATAGCATAATCAATGAATTACATTTCTAACTAACAATCATCTCATAACATATTAAATTAAATCACTGCATCATATCATAATTTAGAAAAATCAACTGATATAATCAACCATAATGTCATATAAAGTAATCATGTCCAAAATGAAATAACAACATCATCTAGCATCTAACTAACCATATCAATCAATAACAGTATCATCATAGTATCTGACTAACCACATCAAACAATAACAGTATCATCATAGTATCTGAGCATCAAAACAAAACATAACACTACTGAGTCCAACAAGCAACCAGGAGGGTTATTACATAATATGCAAAAGTTTCTATTACATTCCTCTCAAGCCTCTTGTGCAAGAGAGTAATAGCTTACTTGATTTCTTCCTTCTTGAGAGTGGTGGAAATATAGATGGAATCTCCAACCAAACCTTCATGTCGATTCTCGCTCAAAAATCCCAAGGAAAACTCAAAATTGGCTCTATACATCACCCTCACTAGCCTCTCAGTGGCCTTGACACCCCACTCAAATTTGCTAGAAGTTTAGACTATGTTGTAGATGAACTGGCTCCAACATTGCAAAATTGTGGACATGAATTTGTGCCATAAAGTTCTCCCCTATAACCATTTCGATCACTCATTCTTCAATTTCATTCCTTATGATGAAAATCTCCCTCAATTGGTCAACTACCAGTTGTCACATAGAGCTGTGTATTCTAGGCCCTCAATGGTGAGGAAGTCCCCTTTCAAGGTTGTATCACTCGAGCTGCTTGATGTGTTGGAGATAAGATTATAATGAAAAAAGAGAAAGGCACTCCTTTGGAAATAAAGAGATAGAGGTTAGCTATCGTACTCAAAATATAAGCCATGAGAAGGTTTTCTCATAAAAAATTAGTAGGTGAGGATGCTGCTGAAATGTTTTAAATCAAGATAGAATAGTGAATGATGTGATGAATCCACCAAACTCCTTGTTAAACAAGCATATACATTGATGGAAAATATTTTATTAAATCCTCTCCCACACATAATTTCATAACAAATATGTAATTAAATGCAAATACTAGGAGTTGTAGGTCTTTTGATGTACAAAGAACCATAGGGCTTACATGTATGCAACATTGATATATTAGCTCACCAAATTCAAACTGATATGTATCTTGTAATTATGATATTTCTAAGGGAATGATAAAATAGTTAGGAGATCATTCTAAGAAAATTGGTAAAGGTTTATAAAACTCTCATTTCAAGGATGGTGGCTACAAAAAATTGAAATGGTCCCAAGAAAGATCTATAAATATGTAATTGAGAGGTATTTGAGGGGTCCAAATTGTTTGGATTTCAGTTGTATTAGGATGTAAGGGTAGGATCTATGAAGACAAATCAATACAACTGACTCATTTCTAAAGACATTCATTGTCTATGAACATTGGAGATTTAAATATGATTGTTCAATGTTTATGCATAAGTATTTAAGCTTAGATAAATTCATGAACATTCTTTCCTTTGTGAATGTGATACTTCATTATGTTACATTTTTTTCTAGGACTGAGTGAGGCTTAAATTTTAATGATCATTTATCTATTGATGATCTACTCCAATCTTTACATGTCAAAGTATTAGTAATATCTATTTTGAGTCCCATCGCATTGGTCTCATGGCTATGAACCAATGTTAGTCTTTCCTTTTTTGCTTTCTGGTAAACAAAATATTCCTAAAACCAAACTATACTATTAGAGGGAGTCATACCTCATTAAAATTCAGAGGAATATCACCAATGAAATGGTGATTTCTCCAATTGTTTGTTAGTTATTTGTCTTCATTTTGGGAAATCAAGAGTCATATTTAGTTAAATGTTGATGAGACAAATCTATCAACTAACAATTGTTTGGATACTCCATTGGGGAATCAAAAGAGGAGTTTGAAACAGTTGCCTTATTATGAAAAAATACGGATCTGCCACATAATAACAACTTTCCTCTGGTACAACCACACTTTGATTGGATTTACATAGGACAAGAAGATATTATCTCTCGACTGAATACCTTAGCTTGGAGGCATAAGAGGAACGTAATGAAATACATGAGGGTGAACTTCATTTTGGACTTGAAGAAGAGGAATTGGCTTAGTAAGCAATGGAAGTATTTGGGAGAGTGATAGAAAGATTTCATAGAGTGGTAATTACAAGAAACCTACAAGGAAATCCATGCACTCAACATAACCAAGGTTAGAATTGGGACCCACCATAGGATCAGCACAAACAACTGAGAAACTAATCTTTGAAGAGGTTTGCAACTTCTTGACCTAGGGAATATATCAAAAGTTTTGAAAAGAAATTACTTCCTTTGGATGGAGGTTGACAAAAATTTTGTATTTAGAGACACATCAAAATTTTATTTGGTAGAAGAATTATAGCTTGCATTATGGCTATAATTTCACCTCAGCCATGGGGAACTCATGTTGGACCTCTGGCTCTACCACAGTACACAACCCTACCTACAGGATTGAGGAAACATATAATAAAGCTTGTTAGAGAAAACACAGAAGACTCAGATGGCCATATTCAAGCATTCACTATTGCATGTGGGATCTTGGGAGTTATAGAAGAAGATGTTTTCGTTAGGATATGTGTTGAATATCTCATTAAAACACATGTTGGTTTCAACATTTAGAAGTCAAATATATCATAAATTGGAGCACATTGAGAGGCAAGTTTCTAGCAAGGTTCAAATCAATAGTCAATGTGGGTGCTCTTTTATACTACTTTTTTAGAATTATAAAAAAATGAGAACGTGAATGTATGAGAGATTTTGTAGACTGATTTGACCAATTTTTAAAATGAATTCCTCATACTAATCAACCTAGTCAACAAAACCTGCTATCCATCTTCATTGCAGCTTTGCATCCTAAAATTCAATTCCATATGAAGCAAAATAAGGTATGTGATCTTGAAGTTGAAAAAAAGAAGATATTAAAATAGAAGATGATTTGTTACTATCTAGATGGTGTGATCAAGTTCAAACAATAAAAAATTTGAATAAAGAATTTGTGAATGATTGAGGTGAGAAAACAAGAGGGGCAGGTCTTCTATTATGCATGATCAAATGTTATAACCTTACAATTTTAGGGTTAGAAAAATTCCAAGATAATAAAATTGGTGATGTCTAGAAGTTATATCTCATAAAGTTGAAATATACAACTTTAGTTATGAAGAGGACATAAATGATTCTAACAATTCAAGTGAAAAAGAAGATTATATTGCTCATATAGTATTGGAAAATCTATCAACATCTTTTATTAGACAAACATTGGATAATATAGTCCTTAATCCATTTACACCCATGGAATTTGAAGCATTCACCTTTGAAGATATTGATGAATTAGTGAAGAACATTATGACAATAGTAGGGGTTCATGAGTAGCCAATTTTTTTGAAAATGAAAGTCATGTAAATAGGTTGAGTAGATTTAATGCATTGTTCTTGCCGATGAGTCCTAGTGGAATTTTTGAAGTCAAGATATCCTTTTTTTAAACTCTTTGATTTTAAATTGGATGATTCAAGTGTACTTACTTCTCCTTCTCATAATGATATGATGCTTGGTGGTATCATTTTTGAAAATAAGAAAGGTAATGATGAACCTGAAGGAGAAATTGAACAATGGAGTAAAAATAAAATGGATGTTAATCAAGATGTTGAGGGTTCTCATACTGCAAAAGTATTTATCATATTCCTATTTGGCATTTAGGAATCTCTAATAATGAATTGCTATGCCAAGCTATCCTATCTCCATCACAAAATTTGGAAGAGGATACATATTTCATTCATAAAGGATGATATGATAGTTGAGTCAACTATCAAGTAGAGTAGGTGGAAATTATATCAGTTTATGATGAGCTAGCATTTTTTGAGAACAACAATGAAGACCATGGTTTTCAATAACCTTTGATACAAATTGATTTAGGTCAAAGCTCATATCAAGTGCATTGGTCCTTTATTCCAATGAGTGAGGAGATAATTTGAGATGTTATGTTGTTTGAAATAACGTATGGTGGGGTGGCTGGTGACATACAAGACCATATATGAGAAGTTATAGAAGTATATGACAAGAAATGGTTATTTGATCATGAGATTCTACACAGGGGTTTCTTCTACATAACAAGTGTCCTTTTGGTTCACATGCTACTCCTAAATATACATGTGCTACACAAGTACACATTCCTTTTTTGTAGAGGATCCTACTTCTTCCAGTTTGTCAATGGTTTCATTTGAGCATTGTCAAGTATCATTTGGAGGTAGGGTTTTCCTACCATGTACATATTTGGGAAGTTTTATTATGTCATTAATCTAGGTGCTTTTCTAATTTGTCCTATTTTTGGTTTGCTTTAGATCCTTTCCTTTAATGATTATGACTCTATAACCCAAAGGATTTTAAACATTGGTCAATAGTTGAGAATCTAGGTCCCTTGCTTCATCCTTCATAGTCCTCATCACCAATCAGATCCAATTATTACCATGGTTTTGGTCACTTCCTAAAACCATGTACACCTATGCAAATTTTTTCCTTGGTTATAAGTGTCATTCCTTCACATGGTTTCAAACCTCAACAAGTCACACTTAGGGCCAAAGCCAAGGAGGAAGTCAAATTTCTATCCTTACGACTATACCCTCTATTCTTATGTATACCAATGCATCTGTAGCATCAATGATACAAAAAACCAATGTCATAACTCCAAGCTTAGGGATTTCAAGTGAGAATAATTTTAGTTTCATGACCTCACATGTGACACCCCAATACTCATCTCCTTTGATAAACTTGAAACATGGTAGTCCACCAAGCACTTACACAATCCCACCATATTCACCACATTCCCAAAACATGTCAAGCAATGAATCGATCATCCATAAAATTTTGCAAAATGTAACCTCACTCCAACAATAAATCTCCACCTTGAACCAAGCTCAAAATGGAAAACTATCATAGTATGTCAAAAGGAGCCCTTTATCACTTGAAATTTTGAAAATAACCATGCAACTAAACACATAAATTCCCAAGTTTGAGATGTATAATGGTAAAGGAGATCCTAATAGTCATATATCAACTTATACTACATTGTGTATTGACTTCATCTTTGAAGATAAGCTCCTAGATAAACTCTTTCCTAGGTCATCGAAAGACACAACCTTGAAATGGTTTTCTCATTGCCGAATAATTCAATTCATTCATTCAATGAACTCTTTGATGCATTCCTACAAAATTTTCAAGCAAACACAAGTCTACTGTAAATTGCATTAACTGGTTTAGTGAGGTACAAACAAGGAAAAAATGAAAAAGTGATAGACTTCATAAGATGATATCAGTTACTATACTCACAAATCAATCCTACTCTTCCTAATGTGGATTTTCAAAGAGTGTTCATTGAGAATTTTCAACTCGAGATTAGGGATAAAATCTTATTGATGAGATATCCATCCTTTACACACTTGTGTATGGCTCTTTGTTCCTATCAAAATGCAATTAGTCAGTATGAAGAAGCATCTTCATCGACTCCTACTAAGAATTTGAATCCGTACCTCAAAATAACTATCAACCATTCAAGAAACAAAATAAGAACTTTATCAAGATAAAAAAACCTTAAACAACCAACACATTGAACCACAAGTCATAGCCATAAGTTCATCTCCCTATCAATTTAGAGTGAGAGATAGACAATTTACCCAATTTCTTGATTCCCTTCATTCAATTATGCTACAAATTTTGAGCAAAAACTTAATCCAATTGCCTCCAATTATACCTATGGATACAAAAAAATCATTATCTCCAAACTTCAACATCATGCACATGGACATGATATAGAGGGATGCATATGTCTTAAGCATAAAATTCAAGACCTCATCGATTCTAATCAAATCTAGTTGGCTGATATTAATGACGAAGGAAACAAATCCGTGGCAATGTACCAAATCAAAATTTACAAATTTTCACAAATCCAATGCCATATCACACATCCAACTTTGTGCAAGCTTGTGATGATAAAATTGATGATAAGAATGATGATATGAGTGATAATGAGAATGTTGTAGATAACATGGTGGCTTTAATAGATGTTCAACCATACCTCTTAAGGGATGAACCACTTTGTTAACCGACATAGCTTTCACACATATTGATGCATCCATACATGTGCCCGATGGTCCTCTCTATATTGTTAGGCATATCAATGAAAAACCTACACAAGGAATACTCATTGATCCTATGCGCGTAGAGAATGTGATCACTGAGGAGTTCTTGTATGTGCATGAGCTTTATCATTGAGATTCTTATTAACAATCAAAAGCATGGTTGAAAACTCATGATGGTTTTGATCACCCTACAATATAGGTTCGACCTCTTAAAGTTGGACCAAAACAATTGTATGTATCATTCTCTATCATCCCAACATCAGATCAATTCCATGTGAAGCTAGGCTATCCATGGCTACACTCCATGAATGTTTGTCTCGTCAGTTATCCACAAGTGCATAAAGTTTCCTTTCTAAGATCAAATATACATAGTGTATCATAGTGGGTTTAATCCTTTGTCTTCATAGGGAAACTTTTTATTTGATTTCTTTTGGCCTCAACCTATGGAACCTATTAGACCTTTTGAGGACTTCTTTTTCAAGTCATACCAAAAGTTTATAGAAAAATGCATAAAAGAGTTATCCCTTAGCAATATTCTTGAAAATGATAGGGCTATGGTTGTCCCTCCCACCCCACCAGTTGTGGATGGACCCATGCCTAAAGCAAACACTGGATCCAAAGTAAAAAAGACAAAGAGACAACCACATGATTCCTTTTGTCCCTTTGAAAATAAAGCAAGTGTATAGACCTAAAGAGACAATGGTTTCCCAACCTCGATGGTACCTTCAGTTCCTCCCTTAAGGGAAGAAAATAGGCTGATGGTTTAGAGACTTGCCCTTACACCTTCACAAATTGAAAACCGAACAAGAAGAAACAAAAATGCTAAAGAGAATAGGTGAATATGTTGTGCTCTTTCTCGTGAGTTGGAAGAAGAGAATAAAACATTACCTAACAATCAAGCACCTTTGCATGAAGAATTACAACTTTCACCAAAACAAGAAATTGGACCTTACATATCCCAACAAAAACAAGAACAAAAACAAGAACATACAATTGACATTATCATTAAACCACCCATAGTGATAAATTTGGATGATGAAGATAAAATTGCTAAAATTGATGAACACATGCATAATGAGCTTAATTTGTTTTTTTCAAAGTCTATGAATTTAGATGGGGGCAACCATGATGATCCTCTTGATTAGTAAAATTAAAGTACAGAGGATGTTAAAATAAATTATGTTGCATGGTTGGTATAGACCAAGCCAATCAAGTTGCTTACCATCATTCATTGTCAATCCATTACTCATCATCAATATTCACAACTAACCTTCATAAATTCATTTCACCCAACATTCGTAGCCAACCTCCATAAATTCATTTCAAACAACTACTCTAAATAATGTAGAAAATGAATATAATTTTATATATTTTTCTTATAAATAACTATATAATAACAATATATCTACTAAACTCTAATTAACACCCATGTGGTCTCAAGTGTGTTTCTCCACAACCACAAACTTTTTATAGGAAAACAAAATATCCTTTCTTTAAAGATATTTTTTACTATATCTATATAATGTTCTATATTTTTTTATTTATAACAAATTATAAATGAAGAGACGATATGTTTATATCTGGATTTATGAAGAAGAGAAACTGATAAAAACCAAAATTTTAACAATTTTTTAATTAAAATTAATTATGAACAATGCTTGTGTCATTAAATCTCATAAACTACCTACTTAATCTATAAAGATTATTCAAAACAATCTGCGTTCGGAACAAGGCCGTCCCTGTTAATTGAAGTAAATGCAGAAACAAGAAGAATAAGAAAGCTCTTCGTAATCGGCAAACACCCATTGAAAGTGAAAGCACAGTCTCACTGCAAAGAGCTAAATCTTTTCTTTCTACGAAAACGCAATGGGCATTCGAATGGCTAATTTGGAAGACTGTGTATCGACGAGAACAGAGAAAAATTGATGGTATTCATGGCGTGAAGCTGCATTTGAAGGGCCTGAATATAATCTACGGTCTCTTCCAATAGCAGAAGAGTGTCCATAGCGCGGCCGCCAGGAATGAGACTCTTGAGCGTTTCCACGCTTGCCTGCTCCTTGTTCTGCTTCGCCCGCGGCGCGCCTGCAACTACTCCCCTCATCCATTTAATACACGAAACACTCCATTTGCGCGACCCGGAGCACTGAAAAGATCTCTGTCTTCTCCTACCCAACAGGTTCCTTCTCCATTGGTGGCTCCACTTATTGTTATATTTCATACTGCAACCGCAGGTGCGCATGAAGTGTACAAAAGTGGGAGAGATTTTAGTATGTCGAGCAAGGATGCTGCGTCTCCACTCGCTGCCTGAGGAGCCTCTGGCAGTCATGGCGGCCGAAAGCTCCGCCGAAATTTTCACAGTTCTAGCCTTGCTGCTCTTCCTCAATTCATCTTTCAACTCTGCACTCAGTTTGCCCCTCCGGATGCGAGCAAGGGCGGTCAGGAAACGAGTCGTGTATTCCTTTGCAAATCTGGAAGCCCTAATACGCCCCTCCATTGAGTTCCAGCGGAGCTTAAAACCAAAGGGAGACTTAAACACTTACCCAGCTCCGGGATCGCCAGATTTTGTGAAGAATTCCAAAATTTGAATACAAATAGGCGACTAGATAATAAAAATGAATGTGATGATACGTACGTCAGTGAAAATCCAGAACCACAGATCATTTATTAAAGGTATAATTTCAGTCCAGATGGCTTGGAGTGCACGCCATACCGTCCCGTATGGCATTATTTTCCATGGGGTAAATTCCAAAGCCTCAGGTGGGATTTGGAATTGACGGTGTGCACGCAAGCCAAGCACTCTGGAATGAATCTCCACTGGTAAAATTGGAAGCCCTTTTAGGGAGCGCCATTTAACATTGGAAGCTTCTTATTTGTCACTTCACTTAAATATGCCATTTTTGGACATCCCGTCATTCACGATGTGACTTTCTGGGTCGTTTTCTGAGTTACAAATCTTTCTGGAAGATATGTTTTTTCCTTTTCAGATCAGTATACTCTTGACATGAACATCGTGCGGTTTTCTGAGGCTCAAATCTTTCTGCAAGATATGTTCTTCTTTAATCTAGGCAGACATGCTTGGCTTTCTCTGAGCAGAGTGATTCCCATGTAATTAGATATATAGAAACAAACAAAAAAATATGACAGTGTTATCCTGATTTAATTTTGTAGAAAGTTGTAAACTTTTTTTTTTTTTTGAATCAAATCTAACATGAAATGATTATGATTTGTTTTTATATGAAAATTTGGATTCTTTATCGTTTTTATAATTTAATTTGTCACAATCTATAATATTGGAAGAACTCCGTTATTGTTACAAGTTTCTAAGTTTTTTTTGTCAAATTAATTTATAACATATTGATGTTATTGTAATATAATTTATTTTGTTGCAGAAAGAGAAATTAGTATTCATTTCTTTGAACTTTAGGTAATGATGCCATTACCAAGGCTTAAACAATATTCTAAAGTTGATTTTCAATCATCTTTTGAATCAAACAAATCTAAACTTCAAAATTCAATTAACTTCAAATTCATTACTTTTGTATAATTTGCATATTATAGTCCATTGTGTCTTTGATATACTACAAGATTCTTTATCTAGCATCATATGATTGTCATGTGAATACATCATAAATCTAGAGATAAGACTTAATATAAAGTGATATTTAGCTAGTACCTATAAGATATGTCACTCCCTACTAAACTTATGAAATGAGTTCTATCATGTTTTTTTTCTCATCTTCCTTGGACAAATTTATACATTGCATTAATAGAATTGTTACTTCCTTACATGTTTACACTATCTCTTTAATAAATCTTGGGTGCACTTCACTTGAAAAACAAACACACCTCAATGTACCTCCATTCCATGGAAGTAATGAATTAATTGAAGAGCATTCATCTTAAAATCCTTCAAATAAATCCATACATCATGCTGCAACCATTACTTATAAATATCATGTCATGTACACACAAAAAATTAATGTGACCATCTTAATTTTCCATATACAAAAATTAATGTGACCATCTTAATTTTCCATATACAAAAATTAATGTGACCATCTTAATTTTCCATATACAAAAATTAATGTGACCATCTTAATTTTCCATATACAAAAATTAATGTGACCATCTTAATTTTCCATATACAATTGGTATTCATTTTGACTTCTAGCAAATCCATGTTATTAGTGACAATACAAAGCTCTAAGATCTTATTTCAAGCACATAGATTCACTTGGTGGGTGATACTATACCACATTCATTTCTTTTGGAGATTTGTATTTTAAATAGATGATGAACCCATTTTCTAATATACTATGAAAAATAAAAATTATTAGATGTGTTTGTAAGCATCCAATATATATAATTTTTGTATAGTCCTTAATTTTAGGTTTTGATTTACGATATCGATATTTATTAGTGTTGAAATTCAACATGATATTGATTCCATTCATATTGTTGGCACTACTAGATGTACTCTGAGCACATTAAAAGCATACATTTGAAATAATATTAAAATTTATTAGCATATTTATGATTAAGATGATTTTTTTTTTCTCCTCATAATATTTGATTTGAATTTTACATACATGGTCATCTTAGATCAATCAATATTGAATCTTTTCGTAGTTAAAAAATTCGATGTGAGAATGATTGTTTTAATATTATGTTTGAAAGTGGGTGTATGTGATCAATTTTGATTCTCTCTAATGCAATGTAGGAGAATGTGTGATTTAGACCCTAAATCCATTTTTTCCACATCATAGTACACATGTGAAATATCATTTTCTTTCATAAATTAATAAATAATACCTAGATTGATTTATTTCTACCTCATAATGCTTTATTTTAGGTATCTTTCTTAGCACCCTTAATATAGACAATTGTAGAATTGAAAGACAAAAATGAACTACAAAACAATAGAGTGTAGAGACAGAGGAACCCAACATGAAAATTAGGGTTCAAACTAGTTGGACAAGAGTGGTGGCACCCTAGTCCAAAAAGTGTAGATATCAAGGATTAGTGAACATATCTTAGATGGTCACAGTTTGTAGGTTTCCTTCTCAAACCTAACTTCGAAACTTTTTTCTGTTGATGATTTATTCCACTTGCCCTAATTTGTTGAAATGGGAGGCTTGAATTCTCAAGATCTTGCAATTAGGTCTTCAATCTTCTCTCATATCCACTTAAGATCTACCACTTGCACACAAGAAAAGGGGGAAAGGGTTGTTCCTTATAGGGGCTTGCCTAAGTCAAATCCCATTTTGGTGTTTCCACCTCCACAATGGTTATGATGATATAAAGAGTGCTTATCCTCGGCCGTGAAGAGGAAAAATAGATAAAAAAATGATAAATGACAAGTGATGCAACTTACCACTCATATATGCTTTTCTTGATGGATTGAAGTCATTGTACTCATCTCATACAAGGAGAATTGGTTGCTTGATTGAAGGTCCTACAAGTGTTAGTACTCATAAAACAAATGAAAAAAATAAACAAACTCACATATAAACTTGATGCATTCCCAACATGAATCTTGACTGATAACAAATGTTGTAATTTCTGCTTATTTTGCTCTTGACTGCTTTTTAGTATGCTAAATTGCTCTCAATATTTTTCTAACATTGCATTAGGATTTCAAATGGTGAAAAAGATTTGTATTTATATGCACATTAATTCTTTTCTCACAAAATTAATAATTAAAAGGTGACAAATAAATTTAAATTTATAAATGTTAAAATGCTGACAATAACATATCTTAAATTGGTCCAACATTGGATGGAAAAGGGTGGTGGCACCCTAGTCCAAACCTATTTTGAGGATTTTGTTGTCGTTAAATAAACATTAAATATTATTCCCAATTTTATTCTGATTTTTGAAAATGACCATAAAAAGGCAATTTAAGAGCATAATTAGGTCCAAGCACATAGGGGGGGAGCTAAATCTAGTGTGAAATTTGTCAAGGGTGATAATTTATGATGCTACATTTATCCCTGACTTTAGTGAGAGTATAAAATTACGCTCATGCTCACACTAAAGTAGGGATACACTAAGAAGGGTTCTTTTATCCAAACATTAGAGAGGTAGGATGACATCGAATCTAGGGAATGCACTAGCCCCCAAGTTTAAGATCCTATGAAACAACAATGTAAAGGGGTATGTGTAGGATCATGATGGGCCAAACAGGCCCTTAAGTGGTAATGAAAATTTAGAAAAATCAGAGTTAGGCAACTTGACGTAAAAATTTGAATAAGTTATCTATATTATTTCAAAAACATGTAAGAATAGAATCTATGGGAAATTGAATGTAGTTTCTAAACTACTAGGTTTATTTTTTAAAAAACAAAATCTATTTGGT
>VDFB02058915.1:200175-233792 GCA_007258455.2 Sequoia sempervirens
TACTTTAAAACAACAACAAATTTTGTATATATATGCTTTTTACAAATCGTATATCCGATTTGAAATGGATATTCGATTTGTAAAAAGCATATATATACAAATATTTTTGTTGTTTTAAAGTAACTTTCTACAAATCGGATATAAGTTTCAAATCGGATATCCGATTTGTAGACCGTTACTTTAAAACAACAACAAATTTTGTATATATATTCTTTTTACAAATTGGATATCTGATTTGGATCAGATATCCAATTTGGAAAACTAGGATTGGTGTTTGCTTTGGTGGTGTGTATTGACACCCGAGCCCAAAAAAAGTCAACACGATATTTTTGCATTTTTGGGTTGATGAAAGACGTGTTTTTTTCCTCATTGCCACTTTTTGGCCCACCATTAGCCTGCACATACCCAAAGACAAAGGAACACACATAGATGAGGTGCAATACAACATGAAAAACATGAAGCATACAAAACAAAGACACAAAGAAAACACAAGAAAATACATGAAGAGCAGAAAAGACACCAAGAAAACACATATCAAACATAGTATAAATAACAATTAAAAACATAATAGAACAAAAAAATAAGGTTAGTACACTAAAAAGGATTGAAGTCAGTAAGGTAAAGAGACCTTAGTCTGAAATTTTGTCTCAAATTCCAAACATCATCTATCAAATATAATGCTAGACATAATGGTGCTCTAATAAGGACCAACAAAATACATAGATTTACTAGTTGCATTATGATAGGTGTCCATGCAATATGATGAATTTTACAAGGGTAGAAAGTTGTGTTATGCTAGTTTACTCATGAAACACATGGCTCCACTAGTAAGCAAGTTGTGTTATACTAGGTGGCCATGTAAAAATGCTCAAGTTCATAGACCAACAAGCTCTGTCATGTTAGATCCATGGACTATTTTCTAATCACACCTCAAGGAGCGCATACAAGTTTAATGTCATGGAAGACCATTTATTGTCACAAGGGACAAACCACCTTAGTGGGTGTACAAAAGTTGAATGTCATAGGGGACGAATCACAAACCATGCCTCAAGAGGCATTATAAACACCACCACAAAGGGGTACATGAATAAAATATTGACCATGCCTTAGGGAGTATTATGCATAATACCAAAGCTAAAGGGGAACATGAATGAATTACATGGCCACACCTTAGGGGATATCCTGCATAATACCATCACTAAAGGGACACATGAATAAATTGAAAGGTCACACTTTAGGGGATATTATGTATTATACCACCATTTATGGGATACAACATGGATTAATCCTTAGTAGATATCACTATATGACAATGGATGGGGGAATATGCCCCCCTTAAATTTTAGTATGTACTTTCTACACTAATAATGGATGAAGGGGGGGATCTTTGAGAAAGAGTACACACCTTACAAGATTATCTATCCTTCCCCCTCAAGTATATGAAAAAGCCAACCATTTTAGTCATTATCGTGTTGCTTCTCATTGATGAAATATGGTTGCACAAAATATTTATGCTCCCATGCATGATAGTGCATGTTATATGATCGTATGAATGCCACATAACAAAGAGCAACATGGTCATAATAACTAATTTATTATCTTATATGGATCCACATCAATGCCATTTGAAATAATCATTTTATTTTTAGTAAAATTTCTCTCATTGGGAGGTGGAAGGGTGATTAAGTTAAGATTGGGAAGCAAATCATCTCCACTTAAATAATGAGGTAGTGGTGGGGTAGATGGTGGAATCAATGTCTTATGCAAAGGTGGATGGAATTGATAACCAATCCTTCTTATAGAGGAACACGATGTATGTTCTAGAAGAGTCTAGATTCCATGCTCATCATTTGTGTCAAAGTTCTTTTTAGAAAGGATCTTAAATCCATGATCATAACACTTTTCTAAATCAACAAGAATATTACTAGCTTTGCTTGTATGAGATGGATAGAAGACTCAAAGAGAGTATCATCACTGAAATCTGGTCCAAAACAATCTGGATAAGGGTGGTGGCACCCTAGACTAGAGGAGTTAAATTGTAATGATTTAAAAATCTAGAAGTGAACTAGACAGTGTTTTAAGATCTAAAATTATAGAGGTTCAATTTTGGATGCGGATTTTTTTTTGAAAATGCACAAAACCCTAATTTCTCTATGTGAAACACAATCATGCATGAAATTTTATGTTTTTAAAGTAACGAAATATGTTCAAGAAATAATTTCTAGAATTTAAAATGTTGTAATTAACTAAATTTATCTTGTCAATGATGAAGAATAACACTTTTTTATCTTTTGAAATGAAAAATACTATGCAAGTATTTAATTTTTCAGTACTTTTCACCAAAATTTATGCATGCACTTTTGACAAATGAAAACAACCTAAGATTGCACTTAGATTTTAAAATGATAAAATTTAAGATTTCAAAAGCTTTAGAAATGTAACAAGCATCTAGTTCACCAAAATGTGATGTGGGAAAAAGGGATCTAGGGTCTAAACCATACTTTCTCCTACACTACATTAGAGAGAACCAAAATTGATCACATACAACCACTTGGCTACTAACCTCAATAGAAGAGCTAGACTGGTAGATCAGGGTTTTGGTTTTTTTTTTTTTGTGGGGGAGATGATATTGATCAAATGATTAGGAGATAACTTAATTTGGTTATGAAAATGTATGTCTAGGTCAATTATGAAGCTACAATAAACTAATGTAAATACAAATAATTACAAAAATAAAAGATAACAAATGAACTACAAAATAATAGTGTAGAGATAGAGGAAACTGACATGTAAATTAGGGTTCAAATTGGCTGGATAGGGGTGACGGTGCCCTAGTCAAGAAAATGTATATCTCAAGGATTAGTGAACAAATCTTGAAGATGGTCACAATTTATGTAGGTTCTTCCTTTTCGAACCTAGTTTCAAAACTTCATTTGTTGATGATTAATTCCAATTGCCCTAATTTTTTGAAATGGGATGATTTAATGCTTGATCTTGTAATTAGTTCTTCAATCTTCTCTCAAATCCGCTTCAAATTTTAGACCTACACATAAGAGAGGGGAGAAAGGGTTATGTTGTATAGGGGCTTTCCTAAGTCAAACCCCATTTTGGTGTTTCCATCTTCACAATGGCTATGATGATGCAAAGAGTGTTTACCTTCAATCAGGCAGAGGCAAAAGGGATAAAATAAGAGATAAATTGACAAGTGTTGCAACTTACCACTCAAATATGCTTTCCTTGATGGATTGAGGCCATTTCACTCATATCATGTAAAGAGAATTGGTTGCTTGATTGAAGGTCATGTGAATGTTAGTACTCACAAAACAAATGAACATAAAAAACAAACAAACTCAGATATAAAATTGATGCTTTGCAAAAATGAATCTTGACTGATCCTAAGTGCTGCAAATTCTTCTTATTCCACTCTTGCTTTTTTGGATGCTCAATTGGAATATAAATTACCTAGTATTTCAAATGGTGAAACACACTTGTATTTCTATGCATTTATTCATTTTCTCATAAAGTTAATTATCAAAAGCCAAAAAATGAATTTAAATTTATAAATGTTAAAATTTTGATAATAACATATTTTAAATTGGGCCAAAATATGTTGGACAAGGTTAGTGGCACCCTAGTCCAAACCTATTTGGCCCTTTTGCTTTCATTAAATGAATATTAAATATTAATTCCCAATTTTATTTTGATTTTCCAAAAATGACCACAAAATGGGAAATTTAAGAGCATAATTAGGTCCAAGCACCTAAGAGGGAGCTAAACCTAGTGTGAAATTTTTAGGGGTGACAATTTACGATGTCATATTAACATTTGATTAGTGGTGGAGATTAATTTACAAGATCAATGGATAGGAAAATTCAAGACATGGTAAGCACCAAATTTGAATTTGATGAAGGAAGGAAAGATTAGAAGAATTAAATTCAAAATGATAGTTGGAGAATTAATAAATAAATATAAATTTATTCTAGAAGAAAATATTTAATTTATTTAAAAGAGAAGTGTTAGCTAATTAAATAATTTTTGAAAATTATTTAATTATAGAGGAAAATATTTAATTTGAAATTTGATTTTAATTAAAGTTGGAGGGAAAACGATAAATGATGAATTAATTAAATAAATAAAAAATATTTAATTAATATAGATATGATAAAGTATTGATAATTAAATAATTACAAATTATTTAATTCTTATGGATGAAAAGAGGAAAACGTTAGCTTAATTAAATAATTAAAATTATTTTGAAATTAATATAGAAGCAATGAGGATAATAATGAAATGATAAGATGAAAATACATTAGTCATTTTTAAGTATCTACAATTTTTATTGATGTCCCTTGATTTTAAACCTTTCAATGGTTATTAGGTAGAACCATGAAACCCCTATTTCTTTTTCCATTATGAAGTAAGTGTTGTTCAAAATTAAACTTAAGTGTTCTTCAAAAATTAAGCGTAAGTGTTGTACAAAATTAAGCATAAGTGTTGTTACAAAATTTAGCATAAGTGTTGTTAAAAAATTAGGCATAATAGGGTGATTAAATTAGGCCAATAAAAGGTATGATGTTCAAAAATTGAGCAAAGCAGGCTACCATAAATCTGCCCAATAGAAGCTACATTGTGGTCTAATATTTATGTATCATAGGTTCATTTTAATTAGATGAAATAATGCTAACCTTATGTAAAATCTAGCATGAGACTGTTGTAAATAGGTCATGTAGTATGCAAGCTACTACTATATTTAAAGTAGTGACTCTAAGAAGGTAAGAGATGTAAGTCAATGGTGGCTATAAATCCATTCATGATTATTTGTAACTCCTATAGCATCCATAAATGAATCCATAGCCAACATTTAAATTGTGAATTATTTTATGTAGAATAAAATGAATACATGGATAATTAAGCTACACTCTATTGGGACACACTTGTAGGCACCTAAAATTGACCACTTGTGTTTGGTCAATTTTATCCCGTCATTCGCCTAATCCACTTCTATCCACTTTAATTAAATAAATATTGTAATTATTTAAATAATGTTATCAATTTACCCCCAATTCTTCTAAGGTCCTAAGGTAATTAATTGATTTAATTACTTGCATTACCTTTATCCCCTTTTCCTCTCTAAATTAAATAAATATTCATATTTATTTAATCACTTAATCCCCTTTTTATCTCACCTCTTCACATCCTCCATCATTTTCTATTATCTCCTAATCCTAATCCATATCCCAATCACATGCACATACTTAATCATGGATTAAGAGGTGTCACATCCTCCAACTTTTCCCACTTATCATCTAATCATTCACCCTTAATTTTAATCTTCACCTAACCTATCCCCTAATCACTTACACATTCCTAATCCCAAGATTAGGAAATGGATTATCCATTTCCATTTATTTCCTAGCCCTCACACACCCTCATTAAATTTTCCCATTTTAGGAAAGACCCCATGTACTTTAGGCACATGGGTCTTTCTTCCAAAAGTACACCCAAAAGAAATTTAAAATTCCTTTATTCCCCTCCTTGTCCTACATTGGGAATGTAGGACAAGAAATGCCTTTATGAACTTGATCCACCCACATCCACATGGTACCTTTTGAGGTACAAGCTCCCTGTGAAGCCTCCACATGGTGACACTTGTCACCATCCTAGGGCTTGAGAGATCACCTACCCCACATCTCGTCTCATGATGCCACTTGGAATTATCTCATGAGTTGATATGCCTTAACCATCCCTAGCCATTAATCTTCTCACAACCAATCTCAACCCTTCATTCATCTCATCCCACTCTGGATATATGTTAAAAAATTTAGTCACTTTTCATCATCTTATAATCCTGGATCTTTGAGAGATTTGATAATGTTATCCTGCTAAAATTTCATTGAGCACACATCAAATGCAATTGAATTGGGGAAATCTATGCATCAAGGGCTTCATCATACTTGGTTTTCATCAAATTCCGTGAAGGTTTGGTCTCTCTTATGTCTTAATCTTGATTGTTGCTTGGTTCTTTGTGTCTGTTGGGTTTTTATTGTATTTTCTTTCATTTTAGACATGAATTTCCTTACAAAAATTCTAGCACACCCGATGGGACCCATGTCATGAGTTTGCTAACAAAATTTTGTAGTTTTCTTGAAAGTTACATCTGCAGGATTTTATGTAGGGGTGATTGTATTCCTAGACAAGCAGATCCACTTTGTAAACATGCAACTCTACTCTTATAGAGGTGATTCCACTTTGAGTCTTCAACACCCAAACACCCTTCTCGGAGAACAAGTGGATCTTCATATTCAAAGGAAAATCCTCTATAGAAAGATGGATACATTCTCATAGGGGCGATAGTGCACCTAACCAAATATGCTCAAGAAAGGCAGATACACTTGCATAGGGGTGATTTTGCACTTAGGCAGACCTGCATTAGATAGGTGGACCTACTCCAAATAGGAGACTCCAATCACATAGAGGTAGCCCTGCACATGATCAAACCTACTTCTAAATAGGCAATCCTCCTCTAGAAGGGCAGCTACGCCTTGTACTCAGGTGGATCTGTAAGTAAACTTAATGCGTATAATTTGCTAATTTATTATCCATTTCTTACGTATTCAGTATTAATAGTCTAAATCATTATTGTACCTATGATATCACTAACACTTATTTGTAGCCTCGCATAGTCCAAGATCGGTGTATGAAACTACTAACGTATTTCTTACAGGACCTCATTTAAGACTTAGATTTTACCACTCATCTAGGCATATTTCAAGTTCATTAAAGGCTCAATTAATGTTTTGTGCCATATCTGGGGTCTCTTGTTAATGTATGCTCTCACCTTACCCCGTTTGGTGAGTTCGAGGATCAAAAATCACAAGTTGATCTAAGTCTTGTTGTGTTTTCATAGGGGTGCTAGTTTGTGCACATGCTCTCTCCTTGTGCTACATGCAAGCTTGGAGACTAGAAACACCTAGCATTTCCTTCCCTTTAGGAGGTCTACTTAGGGATTTCATCACCCCAAGGGATGAAATCAACCACGTGGATTGGTGAGTTATATAAAGGGGGATAACAAAAGTTTTACCCCAATCTAGTCATGTCGTGTTTAGCGAAGCTCTAATACTTAGGTGATTCTGAGTTGGGAGTGTGGGGTTGGTTTTAACAACTTGACTGATGTTCTCGACTCATGCTTGTGATGGGTTGTTTTCACATATGTGGCTTATGTACCCTCCTGGTATTTAGAGGATGCACTATATTACCTTATATCAACCTAGTTTAAGACCTTTTGAGTGTTGCCTAACATAGTGCAGGGTACAATATCATACCTAAATTTACTCACTATGTATATCCCTTAGTAGAGATAGGAGCTCTTTGGGAAAGGTTTCAAGACCTCCAAAAAAATGGAAAAGGTAATCCCTTGTGCCATTGGATCCCTATCTATCTAATCTTGACCGAGAGGTGCCTCATGCTAATCTTGACATATTAGCCTCTAGGTTGGTGGGCCTACATTAGGTTATCACTCCTACTTGATTAATCTAGGTTTTGTGCAATTTGGTGTGTCTTCCTGCGATTACTAGTGTGTGCCTGTCAGTCCATCCTATCTGTGTAATTTTTTTTTTATTTTTTTTATTTTTATTTTCTGATCTTTTCCATTTGGTAATTATCCCTAGATAGGTGACTCCACCATGTTCTTGAGTGAATCTGTCTCTAAACGGGTGGACCTACTGTATTCACGAGCGATCCCTCTCTTTAGGTCCTAGTCCATTATCCTTGGGTGATTTTTCCCTATCTATAGGTGGTTCCATTATTCTTAGGTAGATCCATTAATTTCCCATCAAAACCTTTTTAGACAGATCCACTATGTACTTGGGTGATCCTATAACCCTTGGGTATATCCATTTTTACATAGATGATTTCATTGATAACCAATCTTGTGTTTCTTAGGTGAAACCATTTTAAATGGGTGGCTCTACTCTATCCTTAGGTGATTCTATTCGTGGGAGAATATGCTCTGTTCTTGAGTGAACTCATTGATCCTTAACAATTCTTGTTGGGCGGTTATGTTGTGGACAAGGGTAGACTCGTGGGGCCTTTAATAATCCTTCTTGGGAAGATTCACTTTATTCTTGGATGATCCTATAGATAGGAAATTATGCTCCATCCTTAGGTGATTTAATTCTTGGGTGGATCTACACTATTCTTGGGAAGACCTATTCCCCATACAAAATCCAGAGAGAAAATACTCTTAACAAGAGATATTCCTAGTTTTCCTAATCCAATCCTGTAATCAATTTTTTTTTGCATCCTTACATCACTCATACCACCCCTTTTGAATTTTATCAAATCATCTCTCTATTGACACAAGGACATCCCTAAATGAATATTATTGGTATCCTCATCATTTTACATCAAACTATAGCCTCCTAATGCTTGTTTGAGAAATTTGAAACATTAATCCAATCAATCCTCATCATTGCTACACTTTCTTAGGAACATTTCCTATTCTAAGTTAGTAATCCTCATTGACCGAATCAACTTTCCTTGATTGAGAGGTATAGTTTTTGTTGAAATCAACCATGCTTGAGCACTTTTCCCATCTCAAGTACAAAACCATTCATCTCAATCCTCTGTGCTCTAGAACGTAGTCTATTTCAAGTATCAATCAAATCATCACCAACCTAAGTTCTCAAATCAAATTGAAGTTTTAGATCGATCATTCAATCAATCATATTATCACTCTTGTTTAGTCATGTCCTTGGGCTTAGATTCATCATCATCCTTCAATCCAATCACCTTCATATCTTTCATTCACATCACCACATGGTTACAACTTAAGAATCTCATGGAACAACAACAACAACAACAATTCCATCAATTTCCTTACTTTGTTACCCACCTAACAATGGGGGATCCCAAAAAACTAACATGCAAGGTGAACCATTGAATCCCCATTACCCCCATGACCTTATATCTATTGAAGAAAAAATGAACTTTCCTAACCCAATCTCTCTGCTAGTATTTAGGAGTACTATAACAATTCAACCAATGAGAGGAATGATTGATTTCATTATAAATATGCATTTTGAAGCCATCCTCACTAAACTACTCATGCAAGGCACTAAGCCTCCACCAAGGATTGATGTGACACAATATATAGGAACAATTCAACCATCAACCCCTCAGGCTCCTCCTGAAAACTCATGGAATATACCAAATTTTGTGAATGATGTAGTGATATAGGTTCCTTCCTCTCCCCTCTACATTCCTACATTAGGATCCATATTAGGCCTTAGTCCTATTCATGGACTCGATCCTACATATTCCACACATTTCTATGGTCTAATACCTCAAAAAATCTAAAATACCACATCACAAGTATCGATTCATCCCCCATCTCAAGGGAATATGATTTCTCCCATCAATAATCCATTAAAATATACATCCTATCATGTTCCTCTTGTACCTGTTCAACCACTATATCATACTTCTCATTATCTAGTTCTATCTTCCTCCCATATTTCACCTCTTGATAATCATCCACCAAAATCTTATCCTAGTCCTCCACCTTCATATTTTTCTCCATGATATCATCAATACCCTACATTAGCACCTCCTATAGATCCTCCCACCCAACATGATCCATATCATTATCACCCTCCTGTGACTCCACATCATAGCCAACCTCCCTATACCTAATAGTATCATACATATCAATCATATCCATATCAACCACCTCAACGCTCATCATAGTAATCTCAAAAACCACCACAATAATATGCTAATCCTCAACTACCTCAAACCTACCCACTCCAATATTCATCACATTCCTATTCCTCTCAACCATCGAATGCACCTCATAGCTATCAATCTTACCTATCGCAACCCCGTTCACAATCCTATGGGAATACACTCCAACATCCCTCTCATTACCAATCCCAACCACCTTCATATTCCCATCCTCCACAACAACAAACAAATCATAATCAATTTCAACAATACATTTATCCATCTCAATCATCCAAACAACCACCATATTTCAAAACTCAACAAAAACCACCCCACATGAATCCACCTCTAGATCAATCCCATAATATTCTACCTCCCCATAATCCATACATTAATCAGCCTAATCCTAATTTGGTAGCTCCTTCATCTGCAACACCTAATTGAGAATGGGAGGACATGAAAGCTGCACTCAAAGACTTACAAGAATGAAATACTAAGAAGTCCTTTAAATTTGATCATACTATCACCACCACACCTTTTCCAAAGCATTTTTGAAATCCCCAAATTTGATAAATATAAAGGGTAAGGTGACCCTCATGATCATTTTAAGGAATTTACTATGACTTGTAACTACCTCCTCTGTTTGTTCCCTCAGAGCTTAGGTGGAAAAGCACTAGAGTGGTTCTTGCAGCTTCCTCAAGGTTCTATTTCTACCTTCATGGATTTATCCAAAAAGTTTGTGGCACATTTATCCCATAATCTTGAACACGAGGTCAACATGATTGATATATATGAGCTAATAAACATCATACTTGAGAAAGTTTCACAAGATATTTGCAAAGGTGGAGAGCCCAAGCTATCCATCTCTCATGCCACTTACCCACAAAGCAATTCGTGAATATCTTTATTGAAAATTTACACATGAAAATTGTTGGTGTAAATAAAGTCTTGTACCTAGTTAGTTCATTACTAGGGACTTGTTTACATCTTAGTTAAATTTACTTAGGTCATAGGAAGGAATATTTCTAGAAGATGTTAGTTGTCATTAGTTGTTATCTTATCCTTTGACAACTACTTCATGTGAACCTAGGAAAGTGTGATTAGTTGTCTCATGTCATATGATTAAGACACTTGTCATAATCCTATGACATCTCGCATCTCACCTTGGCTATATAACCAAGGGATATCTCTCATTGTAAACAATCATCTCATATCATTGACATTGAATACAATTTATTCTTGTCATATTTTATTATCTCTCTTTTGTGCTTTCCATTTGGTCCATAGATCTTGGTATCCATAGCCAATTCTAACAAAAAAGAATTTTCATTTGTACATTCATTGTGCTTCCACATTTGATGAGATCATTGAGAAATGTGTCACCATTGAGAAGACACTTATTGCTAAGTGTTTAGTCAAAATCTATAAGGAAAACAACGTTAAACCCTCTAATGATAAAATCTCATTTTTGAAACAAAATCAAGAATGCTATCAATGATGGTGCGACTAATACAAATCATATCTAGGTGGTTGATACATCTCAATCCAATCAAAATGCACCCACCAAATCTACAAAAAGTTCAATATATGATCCCCAAGGAACACCCAAACTTCCCAATCAAGGTAATACTAAATGCTCTTACACTCCTTTTGGAGAACCACTTTATGTGGTGTTTCCTAAGCTAGTCCAAGATAATGCGGTCACCCAACCTTTTGATCACACTAAAACAAAGCCTAATTAGTATAAGGAAAACATGTATTGTCACTATCATAGGATTAAGGGACACTCCACTAATAAATACATGAGGCTCAGGAATTATGTCCAGAACCTCATTGATACAGGTGACATTACCATTGAAGGGAACCAATCCACATCATCTAATGCTCAACTATAGATACATCAAAACACTCTTCCAAACCACTCTTAATGAGCTAGCACATCCAATGCTAATGTTGGTTCATGAAACAATAGTCAAACCAATCAACCAATAGTGTTGATTATACCAAGGTCCCCTTTAATTATGACAATGTGATCAGTTGCATTATGGAAGTTGATCCATGTGTGTCTATGATTAAAGTGAAAGCCAAAGAACCTCAATGTGCAGTCACTACTTAGTGAGGTTGCATTACCATCCCAGGACCATCTAATGCATCCCAACAGTCTTTAGTGAGTTCACAATATAATATTTTGGATCATCTTGGTAAAAATCATACACAAATATCCATTATAGACTTGTTGAAGTCTTCCACTATCCACCAAGAGATCCTCACCAAGGCATTGTAAGATACCTGTGTTCCTAATGACATTGATCCCATGTAATTCCTAGCATTGGTAGGACACCTATCACCCTTATCAGTTGGGATTTAGTCGAAACAATATGCCTCCAATTGACCCAATCCATAATTTCCCCCTTCACATCGAAGTCCTCATTGCCAAGCACAAAGTAAAGAGGCTCCTATTAGATAATGGTTCTACCCTTAATTTGTGTACATTAAAATTCATAAGGGTAAGTGCACAAAGATGAGGGGGAAAAAAGGGATCTTAAGTAGCCACTTTTTTTTTGAAATTAGGAAATACTAAACTTGGATGGGAAGTTGAGGATAGTTACATTTAAAACTTTAAGATGCAACAAAACAAGGACCATAACTTGCTCTGAGTTTACTTTCTAAACTAATAATTTTATTTGAAAATGGTAGAGACTAAGGGGTTCAAACAAATTATCTAGGCCGAACAGGAGGAAAATGGGTGAGCGAGAAAGGGCATTTGAATTTTCTGGGCGACAAAGGGAGTTTGGTTCGAAGGCCGCTGGACTTGGGTCGGGGGATGGCCTTTTTGGGGATGTGGTAGGAGAGAATGCAAATGATGAGCATGAGGGAGCTGTTTCTGAGGACTGGGGCCTAGAGAAAGGTGGAGACCCAGGTGGAAAGGTGGCATCCGAAGGTAATTTATTCCCTAACTCTTCTTCGAAGGATGGGGTTTGTGGATTTTGGTGCCTTGGAAACTAGGTTGCGGATAATACTTTGCGGGATCATTCAGGGGAGGATCCAAAGAAGAAGTGGGTTTTACTGTTTGGAACCAAGCTGGTGGGAAAGTCCATTTTTCCTCTGGTAAGCAATATTTTGTCCCTTATGAGTGGGAAGTTTTCTATTCTTGTTCCTAATCTAGTAATTGACCATAATGTTTCTCTAATGGACTCATCATTGGTTGGTAAATTTATGGGTCCCCAACCAAATATTGAGGTTGTTGGGGACTTTGTTAAGAAGAGATGGAGAGTCAAAGGTCAAGTAGAGGTTGCAGCTCTACCTAAAGGTTTTTTCTCCTTTTCTTTCTCTTGCGATGATGATAAATTGGCAGTTCTATGCGGTGGTCCTTGGGTCATTGGCAAGTTATCTCTAGCTATTAAGAAGTGGTCCCCAAAAATGGATTTCTCAGATGCTTATTTTGAGACAATGCCTGTTTGGGTGCACTTACCTGGGTTACCACTGGAGTTTTGGAACGAGGATGTTTTCAAGGGTATTGCTAGCTCCTTTGGGGAGCTTCTATCCATAGACACTATGAATTCATCCAGAAAGAGGCTAGTTTTTGCCAGAATCTGTGGGGGGATTACCCAGTCCTCATACCTACCTTCGTCGATTGAAATCATGTCAAAACTGGGAAAATGGACTTAATATGTTGAGTTTGAGACTCTTCCTTTCGTGTGATATACCTATAAAAAAGTTGGGAACTGGGCGAGGAAATGTCCGAACAATATGCCTAAACCTAACGATAAGGTGGTTTCTAAGGAGACCAAGATGTCGAAGGAAAAAAAATGGAGAAGCCTTAGGAGGAGGAGAATAGATGAGACATCATTGTGGAAGGTCAAAAAATTAGTGGGGAGTGTATCCTTGGCCTGGGAGATAAAAAAGTTAACGAATTGTGCAAAGGTAATGATAATCTTGCAACTTCTGAAAGAGAGGTTAATGACCCTAATAGAACAGTTGTAGACTTGAGAACAAGGGATTCCCAAGGGGAGGAGAAAAAATCAGAAGGAGGGAGTGTTGTAAAAAAAAATGAGAGTTTGAACGTAGTTCCAGAGTCAGTGGCTAATAGTTTGGAGGAAACTTCCTGTTCTGACTAGAGTAAGGCAAGGGAGATGGAGGATTCTGTGAAGTCTGGGGAGTCTCATTCTTCTAGTCAGGGTGGGTCTCAAAGTTCTTCAGAGATTGTGAAATCCACATTTGGGAACTCTATCGAATCTTCCAGGGAGGGGACTGATGTTGGCTATTCTCTATTGAATAGAGCTACTGCAATAGATGACATTATGGACGGGAAAGATTTTATGGGTCTAGAGGACCTAGATCTTGAAAAGGAGAGCCTATACACTAAAGTTAAGAAGAAGAGAAAAAAAGGGAACAATACAGTGGGGGTTTCTACAAGAAACATATCAAAAGTAGATGTGAGAGTTCAGAGAGGTTTAGACAGAAGATCAACAAAATGGCATAGAGAACAAGAATGCTTTCAAAAAATTGCGGATGAATCTCAAAAAACCATCCTGGATTTATACAGAACCCCATAAAAAAAATGAAGTTTATGTCATGCAATATTTGGGGACTAAACAATTCCCATAAACAAGAAATTTTGTACAATTTTTCTAGGGAACATAAGCCTGATATCTTAATTATTAGGGAGTCCAAGATTCCCAAAGAATGGGTGGAGAAGATTAAGATTTTCAAGAATGGTGGTGTGCAGGGCAAGAGTTCGGATGGGGCCTCTAGGGATATAGTGACTTTTTGGAATCAAGATCACCTTCAAGGTACTTCGATTTTGCAAGATGCCAATCATTTGGCTATTAGATTTAAGCATATCAGAGATGATTTGAGCTGGATTTTGTCTAATATCTATGTGCCCAATAGTAAATCTGCTAGAAGGAGTTTTTGGAAAAGATTTGAGTCTTTTAGATCTTGTTTTCTATACGAGAACTGGATTATCATGGGGGATTTTAACACGCCTTTGTTGGTGTTAGAAAAATTTGGGGGATCTCAGATACAGTTGGATAGTAAGATGGATCTGATGGACTTTGTCAATTCTCAATGTTTGCATGATGTGGACCTCAAGGGGGCTACCTATACCTGGTCTAACAGGAGGGCTGAGAATGATCTTATCCAAGTTCGGCTTGACAGGGCCTTAATTTTAGATACTTGGTTGAAGGATTACTTTTTCTCTTTAAATGCTCTTTCCAGAACTGGCTCAGACCATTTCCCTATAAGTTTTGTGGCTAACTTTGTGTCAGGTAAGAGAAATTTCCCTTTTAGATTTGAAAAAATGTGGCTGTATCATCCTAATATTTTTAATTGCATTCAAGAGTGGTGGCATATAAATGTTAGTGGGACTGCTATGTTTAGAGTTGCTAAGAAGCTTAGTGAGGTCAAAGCCAAGGTTAGGACCTGGAACAAGGAAGTTTTTGGGGATATTTTTGAGTCTAAGGCTGCCATCCAGTAGCATTTAAGGGACATTCAGGACAAAATTCAGAAAGAAGGTTATGTGGGAGATTCCCTTTCTAAGGAAAATGAAATTCTTTTGAAATACCATGATATTATCTCAAAAGAAGAGGATTACTGGAAATAAAGATCTAGATTAGTGTGGCTTTCAGCTGGGGATAAGAACACCAAGTTTTTCCATTTGACCATATGAAACATAGGGCCTCCAATCGTATAGCCTATATTATGAAGAATGGGATTAAAATTGAGGAGGAAGAGATCAGGAGTGAGGCTATTCAGTTCTTTGCTAACCTTCTTTCTTTTGAAGATGGGTTGGATGTGAGTGCTCAACAAACTCTTATTGAGGCTATTCCTAATATTCTAAATGAGCATCAAAATAGATTCTTGATGGCTATCCCTTCATAGGAAGAGGTAATGAAAGCGGTTTTTTCTTTTGAAGGGAACAAGGCCCCTGGCCCAGATGGGTTCCCTATGTTCTTTTTCCATGTCTTCTGGGAAATTGTGGTTGATGATGTGATTAGTGCTATTAAGGAGTTTTTTGGAGCTAGGAAATTGTTGAAAGAGCTTAATTCCACTTTTATTGTTCTCATTCCTAAATTCCCTAGTGTTGATGCTTTTGAGTCTTTCCACCCAATTAGCTTATGCAACTCTTTCTACAAAATTATTTTGAAAGTGATTACCTCTAGGGTTCTTGGGATTCTTCCATTGTTGATTTATCCCAAAAAGAGTGGTTTGGTTCTAGGTAGATAGATTCTGGACTCTATTATTATAGTCCATGAGAATATCCACTCTCTAGAAGCTTCGAAAAAACAAGGATTTTTGCTCAAGCTGGATATGGCTAAGGCCTATGATAGGGTGGACTGGGATTTTCTGATCAAAGTCTTAAAAGCTTTTGGGTTCTTTGAAATAGTCTTGCAAATGATACGGGAATTGATTTCTACCACCAGTACTTCAGTGATCATCAATGGCTCTCCTTCCCATTTTTTTAAGGTGTTGAGAGGAGTTAGACAAGGGGATCCTGTGTCTCCTATTCTCTTTAACCTTATGGCGGAAAGTATGGGAAGGCTTCTACATAAAAAAGTGATGGAAGGGAGTCTGAAAGGGTTAAAACCATCTTCGACAAACCTGTTCTATTTGCACTAGTAATTTGTGGATGACATGATGCTTATGGGAAGTTCTACTATTGGTGAAGCTAGAGCAATAAAGAGTTGTCTTGTCCTTTATGAAGAAGGATCAGGGAAAAAAATTAATAGGGCTAAAATTTATCTCTATTTTTTCAATACCCCTGAGCACAGACAAAGGAAGATAGAAAACATCTTAGGCTGTGGAGTTAATTATCTTCCTTCCACTTACTTGGGTCTTCCTTTAGGGTCCAAACCTCTAGATTCACTCTGGATTTCTCTTGTGGATAGGTTTAACTGGAAGTTGGCTGGCTGGAAAGGGGCCCTCTTGAGTCAAGCTGGTAAAGTTCTGTTACTTAAGGCTTCTCTTTAGAATTTTCCTGTTTATGCCCTTAGTTTATTTAATATTCCTGCCAAGTTTGCTGAGATCATTGAAAAGATCCAGAAATGTTTCCTTTGGTCGGGGGTTGAGGAGAAGAAGTGGATTCCATTGGTTCCTTGGGAGAATGTGTGTAGACCTAAGAAGTTTTGGGGTCTTCGCTTGAGGAAAATTAGAGTGTTTAACAAAGCCCTTCTGGTGAAGCAGGTTTGGAGAACTTTTTCAGACACTCGTGAATGGAATACTATCTGGCACAATAAATATTTGCAGGGGATTGACTCTTTTAAATATTTTTTCAGTTTTCAGAATCTCCCTATTGGTTCTTCCCTCTGGAACAACACCATTAAGGCCAGGGACCTTGCTGGTAAAGAGACTTGTTGAAAACTGGGAGATTGTAAGAAAATCTAGTTCTGGGAAGACCAGTAGATTGGTAATGATCGCCTGTGTAATTTCCTGACCTTTGGGAATCATATGGAGGACTACAAATCCAAATTTAGGGTTTTGGTCAGGGATTACTGGAGGAATAATTAGTGGGTTGATATTTCCTCAATTAGTCTGGATCTCCAGCCTTTGCAGGCTCTTCTTAATTTGATCAGGCTCAGTTCGCAGGGTCGGGAGGACTCTTTGGTTTGGAAGTTGTCCTCTTCAAGGATTTGCTCTGTCTCTTCTGTGGTGGCTTCTCATTATTCTAGCCTCCATTACCCTACCTGGGCTAAGGTGTGGGTGCACAACCTTACTCTGAAAGTCAATATGTTTGCTTGGATTCTCCTTCAGAACAAACTGTTGACTAATGATAGTCTTTGTAAGTAGGGTTTCTCCTTTCCTAATAGGTGTTACTTGTGTTGTGTGGAGATGGAGACTTCCTCACATATTTTTCTCCTTTGTCCCTTTGTTCATGTTATATGGTGTACGATTTTGAAAATGTGGGATCTTAGTTGGGCTTTTCCTGGAACTATCTTGGATTTTTACAATCAGTGGAAGATCCCTTCAAATAATCGAGTGCTAAATCTACTTTGGAACTATATCTTCCCTCACCTTTCCTAGGGAATTTGGAAAGAACATAATAACAGATTTTTCAGGGATGTGGCTCTTTCAGAGGAAGTGATCTTTGGAAAGATTATAAGAGTTGTGGGTGAAAACTTTAATTTTCTCAATAACAGGAACAAAGGTAAAGGTAAGGTTAGCTTTCAAGAGTATGAGATCAGAGTGGCGAAAGCTTGGCAGATTAATGTGGACATGTCCAATTTTTCCAAGCTTACCAAGGGACCTAGAGAAGGCATCTTTTGGAGTCTCCCTCCTCCTGGATGGGTTAAAATCAATTTTGATGGTGCGGCCAAGGGAAATATTGGGCCAGTCGAGAGTGGAGGTGTGATAAGGGATGAGAATGTTTGATTTATTGTGGCTATGGCGCTCCCCTTAGGCACTCAGACCAACCATGTGGCTGAAGCTACTGGAGTGTTTCAGGTCTTGAAGTTGGCTAGCCAATTGAATTTCAAAAATGTTTGGATTGAAGGGGATTCAAAAAATATAATTCAATGCTTAAAGGGCCTTCAGAAACCATCATGGTCTATAGAGAATTGGATAGACCTTTCAAAGGAAATTATTAATAATTTTGAGAAAAGTTATATCTCACATGCTTTTAGGGAAATAAATACGGTGGCAGACTTTTTTGCCAACAAGGGAGTTAAAGCTAAGGAAAAGATGAGTTGGCAAGGGTATGATGAGTTGGAGGATGATGTTAAGGTCTTAATCACATATGACTATGTTCACGGAAAGGTGTAATTCCCCATTCCCCCAAATCATGGCTAAGTGTCCTTTCCTGTTGTCTTGGGATTGCGATTTAATCATCACTCATAGTTGGCCGAAGTGTAATTATATTATTTCCTGTTTGAGTGATGTAAGCTTTGCATGCTTTTTGGGCATTCTGGATGGTTTTGGTTTTGGGATTCTCGAGTCTTTTGTCCCTTCCTGCAAGGCAACCAACATGGGCGGCGAGAGGCGCAGGGTGGAGCTGATGAGTAGCGAATAGTTTAGGAACAATCCAAAGCTCTGGGAGAAGTTGGAGAAGGGCGAAATTACTATTTTCATTGAGAAAATCCATGGATAGGATCTATAGGAAACTAGGATCTTTGCCAAAGGTTGGAAGGATGGAGAGATAATTTTTTTTGGTAGAAAATTGGTCATTAATGAGCAATTAGTTGCTGAGGTTACATGCCTCTCTATGGAAGGTATTAAGTTGTACAAGAATAGAAAGCTTTCTGACCAGGCGGTAAATAAATTTCCAAAGTTAGAGGCTGAGAGGGAGGAACTGTGAAGGAGAACTAGAAGTTATTACGACTCAAAGAAGATTGTCTCACACTGGAGGAGGGTCTTGAACATGCTAATGGAGTATGTCACTCTAGATGGCCATTACATAAGAATCTTTGGGTATCATTTCGTTCTCCTCAACCACTTCAGGCATCAGGTTAGGGTTTCATTTCCCTTCTACCTTGCCTCTTCTCTGAACGCCAATTTGTAAAGCCATAGAAAAAACCCTACTAGGCATTCCATTCTCCACGAAGGCTTGCTTGTTCTTATTTATGATCATTTTAAAGCCATGTTAGCTCTGTCCCACCAGACTCCCTCTTCTAAAGATAGGGTTGTTGTTAAGGGGAAAGGGAAATCTAGTGATTCTCCCCAGAAGAAGGGTAAGAGGAAGGTTTCAGAGGATCCCTCCTATGATATAAATGACGAGGACTCATAGTTAGATTCGTTGTCTGAGTACTCTAGGTACCTTGCTACCGACAGAGATGAGAGGCCCCATTTTCCTATGGACCTCAAGGCAAGGGATCACTACTTCAAGGAGGAATGGGAATTCCCTACTGATATTCTTGCTATAGGCCACAATGGGTCTGTGGATTTTTTCAAGTTAATTAGATGGGTGTTCTTTGAAATTAAGGAGATTAAATTGAACCAAAGAGCTATGAGTTGTAAAATGGAGAAAGATGATGAGAATAATAACAGAGGTAGTGTCAAGGCCATTGACTTATGGAAGGAGGAGGAGAAGAAATATATGGTTGAGTGCCTCAAGAAAATTGTTGATGAGTTACAAAATTTTAAAAGCAACCATGAAGGAAAGTAGTCTAAGATGGAGGAGCAACTAAGGAAAATCAAAGATTCTCTCCACAAAGTGCTGGTTATGAGCCATAAGATTTTAAAATCCACTGCTATGACCATGAATACCATGGTGGAGAATTTGGAAAATGCTTATCAAGTTAGGACTGTTGTGTTTGTTGATGTGGACAAAGAGGAAGGTCAGTCGGATAGTGGGGGGCCGAGCAACAAGACCAGAGAAAACTTGAAAAGGAAGGAAAACCATGCATTAGTGAATATCCAGGAGATCAAGAAGTCTTCACTTAATATGGACAAATTAGTAGGAGGCAACAAAGATCCTCAGGAACCTGGCCTAGTGGCTAGTTGTTCAATGGTTTTTTGTTGATTTTTTGCTATGCTGCCTTGGTTTCCTTTATTTTCTTCATTGTGGGGAGTGTTTTGTTTTTTGTCTAGGATCTGTTAGTGTTATATCTCTTGCTTTCTTATTGTTAAGGGTTTTAGGATCTCTTTAAAACCTATTTGTTCCTTTATCAAAAACAAATTATCCACACAAATTGGTCCTACTTTAAAAAAAAAAAAAACATTACATAGCATTTGTTGTGGGTAAATAAAAATGTTAATTTTTTTATATTTTAAACTTGCTTTGGTGATAAATTATCTTACATGTCATGTGGACCCAAATTTTTCTGATAATTTTTTAATGAATATATGATTTTTTACTAATTTTCAGAGTGGACACATCACTGAAAAACAAAAAATTGTCCATACCCCTATAATTTTTGAAAACTAATCAAAAATATTTTTTTGAATATGTGTAGAATGGATTCTAGTTTATGAAAATATAATTTATTTGAAATTTCAATGAATGATTGAAAAATAAAGTAAAAAATACCAAACATTGGTTTTTGACAAAAAACAGATACACCAAAAAATGAAATTAAAGATGAAAGCCAAGTTAGCATAGTAAAAATGTGAAAAAAATTACATCGTTAAATAGCTAAGAGAGAGCTTAACATTACCCACATGTTTGTTTTACTCGACCTTGAAACATGTGCAAACCTAATGGTTAGCACGAACAAGATTATGTGAAATTTTGTAGAATATGCAAAAACACATTTTTGGACATTGGAAGGGAAGTCCAAGCCTTGGGGTTGGAAATCCTAAGAAAGTCCAAGCCAAAGGCTTGGGGATTCCCAAAGTAGGACAAAACACGAGGGTGTTATAATGCACTCGTGTTATGCCTTGCTTTAATTTGTTTTTGTGTATGTTTTTATTAGTGTATGTTCTGTGTCACATAATGCGAGCATGTTATAAGGTGCTCATGTTATGCCTCACTTTAATTTGTTTTTGTGTATGTTTTATGTATGTATGTTTGTATATATGTTTGTCTGTGTATGTATGTATGTATGTATGTATGTATGTATGTATGTACGTATGTATGTATGTTTGTGTGCTTGAATGTATGTATGCTTGTATGTATGTATGAATTATGTATGTATGTATTTATAAATGTATGTATGTATGTTTTTATGTATGAATGTTTGCTTGTATGTATGATATATGTATGAATGTATGTATGTTTGTATGTATTTATTGTGGCACCCATTTCCTTAGATCAAGTATTCACCATTAGGAGGGGTTCCAAAGTGGCTTTAAAAAGTTTGTCAAATTTATTCTCCAAAACGATCAACTTGAAACTCTAGAGTATAGGGTTTAGGGTATTAGGCTAAGGCTTCAAGGTATAGGGATGATGGCTGAGGGTTTATAGATTAGGGTAAATTAGGGTACAAGGTTGAATGCATGGTTTAGAGTTTAAGTATGGGGTTGAGGGTTGAGGGATTATGATTGAGGGATGATGTTCAGGGTTGAGGGTATAAGGTTAAGTTTATAGACTATAGGGATTAGGGTTAAGGATATTGGGTATAGGGTTTAGGGTATGGGTTGAGGGTATAATGCATAACGTTAAGGGTTGAGAGTTTAGGGTTTAGGATTTAAGTATAAGTTGAGGGTATAGGGTTGAGGGACAATGTTCAAGGTTTAGGGTATAAGGTTGAGGGTATAAGGTATATGGATGAGGGTTGAGGGTGTAGGGTTTAGGGTTTAAGGTATAGGGTTGAGGGTTGAGGGATAGTGTTTACGAATGAGGGTATAGGGTTAAGTGTATAGGGTATAGGGATTGAGGGTATAAGGCATAGGGTGAAGGATTGATAGTTTATGGTTTAGGGTTTAAGTATAGTGTTGAGGGTTAATGTTCAAGGTTTAACGTATAAGGTCGATGATATAGGGTATAAGGATGAGGGTTGAGGGTGTAGGTTTTAGGGTTTAAGGTATAGGATTGAGAGTGCAAGGTTTAAGTATATGGTTGAGGGTGTAGGGTATAAGGTTGAGGATTTAGGGTTTACAGTTGAGAGATAATGTTCAGGGTTGAGTGTATAATATTATGTGTTTAGGGTATAGGGATTAGGGTAAATACGATATTGGATATAGGGTTTAGGGTATGTGTTTTTGGTATAAGGCATAAGTTTAAGGGTTTAGAGTGTAGGGTTAAGGGTTTAAGTATATGGTTGAGGGTTGAGGGTTGAGGGTTGAGGGATAATGTTGAAGGTTTAGGGTATAAGAGTGAGGGTATAGGGTATAGGGATGGGGGTTGAGGGTGTAGGGTTTAGGGTTTAAGGTATAGGGTTGAGGGTTGAAAGATTAGGGCTTAAGTATAGGGTTAAGGGTATAGGGTATAGGGTTGAGGGTTTATAGTTGAGGGATAATATTCAACCCATTGAGTGTATAATATTAGGGTGATCCCACAATAGTGGGTTACACTTTTTGGCCAAACTTGACATTAAACTAATTTTTTTTAACTAAATCTTCACTTTTGGGCACCTATAGGTGCTAAACCATGAGGAATTTGAAGATGATGCAAACTAGTGATTTCTGACATTTTGTCTATAGATTCTAAATATATATTTTAAATTTTTTTTGGAATCAAATTGCATTTCTTTTTCCATCTCCTTCAAAAAATAGTTTTAACAGTAAAATCCATTTTTAAAGACTGACGTGTAGTTGATAACACATAACTTTTTTTCTATGAAGGATAAAATTCTATTTTTTTCAAATTTAGATTCATAACTATGATGTCTAGTGCATACATTTGGTTTCATAGTGTTTTATTCAATAATTTTTTCTTAATAAATATTTGAAGTCAAACCAGTTACAATTTAAACATATGCTTACTTTCTAACACATAACTTTTTTTGTATGTATTGAAATTCATTTTTTTTTTGTTGGATCAAGGACATCAGTATCTAGTGCATAGATATTTTTCAATTTTTCTTTTGATAATATACTATTTTTCCACATGTGTAGAACAAAGATCTTGATTTTTAAATGAAAACCTATGTTTAATTAAACTAAAAAGAATACATAATAAAACTAAAATATATTAAAATTATACTTGATGGATAGGTTGTTCTGAGGACTAATATCATCTAGTTGGGTCCGTGAAGTTTCCTCTATTTTTATCCTCAACTTGAGCCGGGAAACACAAAATTCTACAAAAAAAAATGTTAAAGGAGGGGGAGAAGGGAAAAAAAGGGAGGTTCTAGCAAACCCCCCTTAAAATGAAATTAGAAAAGGAAAACCCATTAAAGGGGGGTTCCCTATAACCCCCTCTTCTAGCGAACCCCCCTTCTAGTGAACCCTTTAAGGGGTTCTAGTGAACCCCACCCTTCTAGCGAACCCCCATAATGTTTTTTCCCACCCAAAATGCATTTTCCCTTCCTTAACGTAATTGTAACCCACTATAGTGGGATCACCCGTTAAGTGTGTAGGGTATATGGATTAGTGTTTAGGGTTTAAGGTATGGGTTGAGGGAATAAGGCATAGGGTTAAGGGTTTAGAGTGTATGGTTTAGGTTTTAAGTATATGGCTAAGGGTCAATGTTCAAGGTTTAGGCTATAAGGTTGAGGGTATATGGTATAGGGATGAGGGTTGAGGGTGCAGGGTTTAGGGTTTAAGATACACGGTTGAGGGTTGAGGGATTAGGGCTTAAGTATAGGGTTTAGGGTTTATGGTTGAGGGATAATGTTTAGCCTGTTGAGTGTATAAGATTAAGTGTCTAGGGTATAGGGATTATGGTTTAGGATATTGGGTATATGGTATAGGGTTGATGGATTGAGGGTATAAGGAATAGGGTGAAGGATTGAGAGTGTATGGTTTAGGGTTTAAGTATAGGGTTGAAGGACAATATTTAGGGTTTAGGGTGTAAAGGTGGGGGTATAGGGTATAAGGATGAGGGTTGAGGTTGTAGGGTTTAGGGTTTAAGGTATAGGGTTGAGGGTTTAGGGATTAAGGCTTAAGTATAGGGTTGAGGGTATAGGGTATAGGGTAGAGGGTTGAAGGTTTACAATTGAGGGATAATTTCTAGGGTTGAGTGTCCAAGGTTAAGTGTATAGGGTCGAGGGTGTAGGGTTTATGGTTTAAGGTATAGGGTTGAGGGTTGATGGATTAGGGCTTAAATATAGGGTTGAGGGAAAATATTCAAGGTTTAGAATATAAGGGTGAGGGTATAGGGTATAGGGATGAGGGTTGAGGTTGTAGGGTTTTGGTTTAAGGTATTGGGTCAGAGGGTTGAGGGATTAGGGCTTAATATAGGGTTGAGGGTTGAGGGTGTAGGGTTTAGGGTTTAAGGTATAGGGTTGAGTGATTAATGTATAGGCTTGAGGATATAGGGATGTTGCATTGAATGAAAACACACACACAAAGGGTCATGTCATGTACAATGACACATATGGAATATAATAAGGGAATTGTGGTGAAATTTCATATCACACACAAAACAAGAAATACATAACACTTACAAGATGTCATCATTGCTTGAAGAAAGGTATCATAAATATACCTCAACCCAACCTCCTACACACAAGATAATGTTTAAGAAACCTTAACAAATTCATCAAATAAAAAGCATGAGTGCGCTTTGAAAAAGTTGAGATTTTGCACTGTTTAGAGCAAGGCAAAGCGTGCTAGCGCTTTGTGCAAGTGAAAATATACTCATGTATTATAATGTGAGAACATTTTGTAGACTTGTAAAAATGGTAAAAAGGTAGGACACCTATGATATAGTTCCACATGCTCTGTTATTCTCTTGCTTCTATGTGTTATTCGACAAAATAACACTTTTTCATGTTGTTGGGGAAAGCACATGTAGTTTTTAAGCATTCCACCACCTTCACACCACCTTTTTATTATTTTACAACTTAGGAAGGAGGAAATAATAGAGTTTTTACATCAAATTTGATTATATGAACTCAAATTTTCATGTTTGTAGTGTTGCAATATTAATTATGATTTTATTTTTATAATTTCATATTATAGATTGGTTAAGTCTATAGTTTTTAGTAATTCTATTACCTAGGGTTATACAGAATTGAATTTTGAAAAGGAAGCAACTTTGTGAAAAGCTCATATTCTTAAGGAATTTGATGCAAGAAGAAAAACAAACTACACATAATTGGTTAGTTTCTCAAATCGAATCTTGAATTTTAAGGTATGTCAAGTCTTTATACACGTGCTTTACATTTTCCTTCATTTTATTATGTTTCTTTATCACTTATTAGCATACATATTTAATATAATTCTTTGATTTTGTTATCATGTTGATTTTGGGATTAGATTTTTCCAAGTATTCAAAATTATGAGTGGGAAAATCATACTCATTTAGACTATAACTATTTTCTTAAGTTAAAAATTTCAATCAAAAACATCATAATCATCATATTGAGTTTCTTCTTCCATGAAATCATAATCAAATGAATCATATTAATCATCCTTATCTTTATAGTACTCAACATACCCTTCCTTAGAAGATAAATTTTCAACCTTGTCTATTGAGAGGGCATTTTCACATTCAAATGAAACAAATTTAGACAAAATAAACTCATTGTATATTATATTTTATTGTATTTTAATTCTATATAATTCATTGAGAAAATATATTCTTGGTTAGTGTTCCAAAATCACCACATGAAATTACTTCTCTCTTGTGAAATTGATTATGTGATGCCATCCCACATTCAATTTGCAAGGAGCATACAGTCCTTATTAGGATATCTCAACATTACATAGATTTTACATGGTGTCATAATTTCATGTGTCATGGGGATCACATTGGTTCCAACTCAAGTTCCTTATGTTTCATGATTCTATCTACATCAACTTTGCATAGTGTCATGCTTGCATATTTTGTGTCACGCTAGCTCAAATTCCATGATGCATTATATTCTATACTAAGTTTATATGGTGTCATGTGTGCATATGTTTGGCCACACAAGTGATAACTCATTGATTTCCTTATGTCTCATGATTCCATCTATATCAACTTTATAAGGTGGTCATGCATACACATTGTGGGAGCTACACTAGTTCCAAATACATGATTCTCATGTGTATCATAATCCCTTCTATGCCACTTACCATGTGTACACTTTGTAGGGGATACACTATTTACAACTACAAAATTCCCTATACACCATGAAACACATCACATCAAATATCACATCATATTAGAAGATTTGCTTCACACATGTTGAATGAAATGATTGATTATTATGGTTTTTTGTGTACTTGCACTTTTTGCAATTAATGATTTGGTGTAAAGGTGCAAAAGGATGGTGTGTTTTGTAGGTACACAATGATATTTATATTCTATTTAAGATCCAACAATGTATCATTTTCATGCTTGTCCACTTCTTTCACTAGATTTTTTTATTTTGGCATGGATGAATTCTATAGATTTTCCCACTTGACATTTATCGGCTCCCGATAACACTACAAATGACATAGATGGAATCATCGATTGAATTTGATCACATATCAGATCTAGTTCAACTAGGTAATATATCTACTTGCATAGTTTTGAAATTCTCAATGTTATCTTACTGTGTAGTGTTTTTTTAATGTTGACTAATTCATCTAATTTGATGCACATGTAAATGTAAGGCATGTTTATGTAGTTATTGTAGATGAATAAAATGAAGAGGGAACATATTAATTATGTTTTTGTGTCGAGGAAAAAATGAAATTGGAGGCCCTAGTTACAAATGGAGAAAATTTTGAATATGCTATAGGCTTAGTGGTTGTTATTGGATCATGGATTAGAAGGTACTCAGTTAAGAGGTTTGATGTTTGGCTATTCCAGCACTTTGACACACATCGAAATATTCTTCATTACTCAAACCTTGTCATGGTATCCATTGTTTATTTGATCAAATATGGGGGTATACCTTTGAACAAGAACTTGTGGAAGGTGTGTGAGTCTGACTAGGAGGAAATACTTGACACAATAAAGAGTAGAGAAGACCCAAATGGTTCATTGGATTGATTTGTAAGTATGTAAATTGAATTTGTAAAGTCATGTTATTGATCACTTTTTTTTGGTTATTAAAATATGTATCATTATCTTGTGTTCTAACTTCTATGAAAATGATAAAAACACATATATTGTAAAGTTTCATTTTTAAAATCTCATTCTTTCGTAGATTTAAACCTCTTCTTTGTTCTAACTCATATATTGCAGTTGATAGTTAGACTATATATTAGTGGTTGAATGAATATTAGTGTTTCTTTCTTTCTTAGTTCACATTAGAAAAAGTGTAGGGCCCCTCTATAATAACCTCCCTCAGTTTTCATATCTCCAATCCATTTTCTCATGGTGACAAGTTTTCAGTTGATGGAAAAAGTGTCAAATGCATTTAAGAGAAAGTTGGAAGGTGGCGTAATTTTCATTTTGTTCATCGTGTGACCAAATCAATAGTTCCAACATGTCAGGATGGGTAGGTTAATGCTAGGAAAGGTCCCATTTTTCACCCCAACATGCCAAAATGTTCCAGGCTACATTGCATCAATAATTTCTCTTAAGAGACCAAAGTGTGAAAAAGTAGCACACTTTGATGAGATATTTCTCATAAATTGTGGCACTTACAACCATTTTTTATAAAGGTACATGATCATGTAGGGTCCCTCTATAATAACCTCTTTTAGTTTTTCATATCTCCAATCCATTTGCTTGTGGTGACAAGTTTTTAGTTGATGGAAAAAATGTTAGATACATGCAATGTAAAGTTGAAAGGTGGTGTGATTTTTGTTTTGGTCATCATGCGACCAAAACGATAGTTCCAACATGTTTGAATGGATATGATTATGCTATGAAAGGTTTTGTTTCACACCCCTTACATGCCAATATTGCACCTGTGATTTCTCTTAAGAGACCAAAGTGTGAAAACCAACAAACTTTGACGAGCTCTTTCTCAAAACCCGTGGCCTTTACAACCATTCTTTCTAAAGGTAAAGGGCCACATAGGGCCCCTCTATAATAACCTCTCTCAGTTTTTCATATATCCAATCCATTTTCTTGTGGTGACAATTTTTTAGTTGATGGAAAAAGCGTCAATGTATATAGTGTAAAGTTGCAAGATGGTGTAATTTTTTGTTTTGTTCGTCATGCAACCAAACTGAAGTTCCAAAATGTCTGTATGGGTAGGTTTATACTAGGAAAGGTCATTTTTCACACCCCAACATGCCAGAATGTTCCAGGCTACATTGCACCGACAATTTTTCTTAAGAGACCATAGTGCAAAAAAGAAACAAACTTTGACGAGATGTTTCTCAAAAATCATGGAACTTACAACTATTATGTCTAAAGGTATAGGATCATGTGGGGTCCCTCTATAATAACCTCTTTTATTTTTTCATATCTCTATAAGGAAGCTAAGGTAGCAAAATTTCCTACACTAATCTTGAGATGAGAATAATGCAAAAAAATTACAGATATTTAACAGTTACATAAACTTAAACATAAATAAACATAAATATCATGCATACCACAACATAATGATTTATGTGGGGAAATTTTTTTTGGAAGAAAAACCCCACACTCCAAATTTCTGCCCAATATTTTTCAAAAATCACAAAGATTACAATATACTTATAGAACAAGCTTCTCACATGAGTATCACCAACCAGAGATCTAGATGCAACACGACTGCAATCAGACTCTCAAAATACATCATGATACATAGCTGTAATACAATTCCCTCATAAAATAGGTTTTCCTTCTAGGGAAAGTCAAGCTAATAAAATATCAGCTGTTAGATATGAGACATAATAATGAATGGTCAAGACAATGATGATCCCCCTAGACCCCTCACAGGGGGGAGACCCCCTCGCACCCCCCTTTGTCATTAGATGAATAGTGTACCTTATGTATCAACAATAACTTATGTAATTGCAAGGTTGAGACATATTTTACCAACACTCTCCAATCCATTTTCTCATGATGACAAGTTTTTAGTTGATGGAAAAAACATTATCTATGCATGCAGTGTAAAGTTACAAGGTAGCATAACTTTCATTCTGTTCATTGTGCAACCAAACCAATAGTTCCAACACATCTGAATGGGTATGTTTATACTAGGAAAGGTCCTATTTTTCACCCCAACATGTCAAAACATTCCAGGCTACATTGCACCAACGATTTCTCTTAAGAGACCAAAGTGTGAAAAATAACAAACTTTGATGAGATCTTTATCAAAAAATGTGACACTTACAACCATTTAGTTTAAAGGTATAAGGTCATCTAGGACCCCTCTATAATAACCTCTCTCAAATTTTTATATCTCCAATCCATTTTCTTGTGGTGACAAGTTTTCAGTTGATGGAAAAAGTGTCAAATGCATTGAAGAGAAAGTTGCAAGGTGGTGTAATTTTCACTATGTTCGTTGTGCGACCAAACCAACAATTCCAAAATTTATTGATGGGTAGGTTTATGATAGGAAGGGTCCTCTTTTGTACCCCAACATGTTGAAATGTTCTAGGCTACATTGCATCGACGATTTCTCTTAAGAGACCATAGTGCAAAATAACAACAAACTTTAATGGGATCTTTTTGAGAAATCGTGGAATTTACAACCATTCCATATAAAGGTACATGATCATGTAGGGGACCCATCTACAATAACCTCTTTCATTTTTTGATATCTTCAATCCATTTGCATGTGGTAAAATTATTTTAGTTGATGAAAAAAGTATTAGATGCATGTAGTGTAAAGTTGCAAGGTGGCGTAATTTTCATTCTGTTTGTCATGCAACCAAACAAACAGTTCCAAAATGTCCAAATGGGTAGGTTTATGCTAGGAAAGTTCCTATTTTGAACCCCAACATGTTGAAAAATTCCAAGCTACATTGCATTAGCAATTTCTTTAAGACACCATAATGCAAAAAAGTAACAAACTTTGATGAGGTCTTTCCTAGAAACAAGGGAACTTACAACCATTATGTCTAAAGGTACTTGATCATGTAGGGTTCTTCTACAATAAACTCTTTCATTTTTTCATATCTCCAATTCATTTGCCTGTGCTGACAAGTTTTTAGTTGATAGAAAATGCGTCAGATGCATGTAGTGTAAAGTTGCAAGGTGGCGTAATTTTTGTTTTGTTCATCATACAATGAAACCAATAGTTCCAAAATATTTGGATGTGTAGGTTTATGCTAGGAAAGGTCCTATTTTTCACCCCAACATGTCGAAACGTTCTAGGATACATTGCATCAGTGATTTCTGTTAAGAGACCAAAGTGTGAAAAAGTAGAAAAAAATATTGATTTCTTTCTCAAAAACTATGGAACTTAAAACCATTATTTATAAAGGTACAATATAATATGAACTTTACTAATCTACCTCATACCTCTGTGAAAGGCATTGAGCTTGCTACTGCTGCAGCTACACCATGCTCCATTGTCCTATTAATATCAGGAGGAATGTCTACTTGCAACATCTAAAAATAAAATAACATTATTCCATTACCAAAACTAGAAACTTATGACTACATTTTAGAAATAAATATTGATTTCTAAATTGTTTAAGGGATAAAGTTAGTTTTTGGTCAAAATGGTTTCAATTTGTGTCTTCCTACTAACAAGTGTTGTAAGCTCATAGTTGTTGATAATGTGTGCATCCTTATTTATGACTTTATTTATTGATAGTGTGTGGGTCCCTATGCATATTTTTTATGATATCATAAATAACTATGTTTCACTGTATCCTTTATTTACAACAGTGAGACCATTGTCAATAAGGTGAACAATTAGATGCATCCCCTATTGAATTGAATGACCAAGTGTGACATATTGAGGATGATATATGTCATGACTTATAATGTATGACATAGTGAACAAAATTGTGAGTACTTATTGAACTATATATTGCTTCATAGTTTAATAGGTGGTTATTAGACTATTGTGTTAGTTTTAGTCTAGTTATGAATCCCATAACTCTAGTGAATATGACATAAAAAGGGGATTTATTAGGATTTATTGTATCGTGGCTAGACTAGAGTTTATATTTTACCATTGCATAGTGAATACTTACTTGAGAATGTGATTTGGTTTTGTATAAGATGATATTTACTAGAAAAAAATAAATACCATTTTGAACCTAATAGATTTTCACATGAATACCATTTTAGTATCACAACTTAAACTTTATGAGCAATATAGGATTATGTAATATTTAGTGTGAAAAGTAGTGTATGTTTTGGGGTATAATTGTGTGATCGTAAACATGAAATTTTATGCACCATGTTTTGATTGGATGAAAACTTCACAATGTATCTTCAGTATATAATAGTGGTTGAGTGTAAAGAAAGAGTGGTCAACAATACTTAGCCATAAAATTATTATATATATTTAATGTGCTATATAATACAATGTACTGTTGTAAAGGATAAATATAGTTCATTGGGATAATGAAGTAAATAAATGTATCAAATTAAACTATATCAAGGAATTGAGAGTCATGTTAGAAATAAAAGTTAATGGATATAAGATAGTTTAGCATTATTAAAAGAGATGAATGTTGATTTTAATGAAGATAGTGAAGTTGATGTGTCTTAGAATGAATAAATGTTCTACAAAGTAATGTATGTGGATCAATTTCATATAGGATTACATTCAATGAATGATCCAAATCATGCAAATTAGCCCTAGGTATTCATTTGTTGCCTAGAAAATTGATTACGAGTTTTGATGAAGAGTTGCAAATAACATAATCACATAGAATAGTTAGGTTTGGTCGATGGAGGTCCCAAGAGGTAATACAATGAAGAGGTCTATAGAAGGTGGATAATTAATTGACACCACTAGCCTATATTTTTGGAGGTCAAAAAACATGAAAACATGAAATTCATAGATTATGAAGTACATAACAACCTGAAATCAAATTAATTAAAAAGTACAAAGCATACTTACAAACTATCTACAACCTTCAAATCATTAGACATTATTCCATTATGAAATATAATTTTTTTTATTTTAAAATTAAAAATACTCTATATTACTTAAGTGAAACTTCAATGACCACCTCTTTTGCCAGGTGTTGTCGTCAAAGGTCCAAGATTAATCTATTCAACATAAAAAATGAGATAAAAGAATATCATTCATATAACATTCAACTATTCACATGTAATATTTATAATTCTTTACTAGTTACATACCTCTATAGTAAATGTCATTGTGTAATATGTAGGTGGAGGACCACTGCAAATAGGGTGAACAATATGAGCCTAAAATTTCATTATAATCATTCAACTAATTTAGTTAATATTGATTTTCAAAAATGAAATTTAATAAATTAAATTAAATGAACTTGTTGACATTTACCTGACTATCAAGGTCGAATGTGTCATTTAGGAGGGCATTTGTCATCACCATCTCATCAGCTATAGATGTAACTTGGGCACATGAATCTTGACTATCCTCAGGATCATAAACATAGAGTGACCCACAAGCCTGACATAAATGAGGTGGATGTCGACTCCTCGAAGAATCACCTGTGTCACCCTATGCTAGAGGCCTAGTATGTTGTATGAGGCTCTAAGTGAGGGAAATAATTGACTGCAATGCATACACCTCAACACTCCCCTTCACAATGGAAGGGATAGTCACATGCTCATATGCTAGTGTAGCGAGTGGTCTTGTTGGTCACTATGTGTCAATACGTGCCCCCACTCTATCTTGTACAAAGCCCTCACCTCTACCTTGGAACTCCCACATGTCAAAATAGTTTGGGATTTTATTGAGGACAAAATCACAATAGAGTTTCCTCAAAATATATTGTGGTGCCTCATTGTTGTTGCATGGAGGATGGTCAAAAACCATCCACCACCTTTACCAAAAATAGTTCTTTATCCCTTGGTGGTTGTACCAATAGATAGGGAGCCTCTTGCATGTAGGATGTAAGGGTTGATTCATTTTAGGGTTCATGAATAGTACACACAAGTCAAATTTTGTAGTTTTTTCATCTTTAACTTGTTTATATGATAATTTCTCAGCATAATATTGTCTAAGCTCTTGTCTTTTCTCAAACCAACTATTTATTTGCTTGCTAATTGAATATACATGATATATTATGGATCAAAGTAATTGAGCAAGCATGGTTCTATGTGAGGTTGTGCTTGAAGGATCTCTCAACCTTGCAATTAACTTCTCAATTTATTTTTTGTTATTTTCAATTTTCCCCATCAAATTTTAATGTGTTCTTAGACCATGATGAGGAATTGCAAGAGGTATTTTTTGAGGTTGTTCTTTAGGAGGGATTTCAACATTAGGTGAATTAATATTTTTAGGATGATTTAGGGGTGCATTATCATTTCCTAAAAATTAAATGAGTTTACATCAAAAAACATATTCAATCTACCTATTCAATACCAAAATCATACAAAAAATAGAAATAACTTACTCCTTCAACCTCCCCAAATTCATGGTGACATTTTGATGAAG